>WOXC01006983.1:0-234540 GCA_011680675.1 Gymnobelideus leadbeateri | reverse complement strand
TTTCAGGGGAAAATATGGTCATTCAGTGGAATAGAGGACTTTCAAGCATTCTTGATGAAAAAACCAGAGTTGAATAGAAAATTTGACATTCAGACACAAGAAGCAAGAGATGCTTGAGAAGGCAATCAAGGAAAAGAAATCAAAAGGAACTTATCAGAGTTGGACTATTTACAGCCCTACATGGAAAAACAATAACTGTGTTTGATGAAATCTTTCTCATTATGAAAATAATTGAAGAAGGGTACATGGCATATGTTCACAGGTATACATGGATAGAGGGCACAGGTTGAATTTGATGGGAAGGGATGATTTTTTTTTTGGAGGGCAATTGGGGTTGGGTGACTTGCCCAGGTTCACATGGCTGGGTTTTTGTTTGTGTGTTGGGTGTCTGGGGCCGGATCCGAGCTCGGGTCCTTCTGGCTCTGGGGCTGGCTCTCTGCTCGCTGCGCCACCTAGACACCCCAAGGAAGGGATGATTCTTAAGGGGTGAAGTCAAGAGGTGAGAGAGGAAAGTGGCAAGAGGAGATGGAGAGAGAAAGGATAGGGCAAACTATCTCATGTAGAAGAGGCAAGGGGAAGTAGTTGCAGGGGAGGGTAAGAACAGGAAGGCAAAAAGGCAAAAGCATATTCTCATTTAAGTAGGCTCAAGGAGAGAATCACATACATACTAAATGGAATATCTTACCCTCACTCACTCTCCTGAGTAGGGGAAAGGGGGATGATGGAGGGGAGGGCATTCTGGGGAGAGGGGAGGTTAGAAGTACCCACTATCAAAGAGGGACAGGATCAAAGTAGGGAATGGACCAGGTGGGAGGTGAGACAGGTGGGAGGGAAATATAAGCAGTCTCTTACAATATATCTACTATGGTAATGTTTTGCATAGATATACATGTACAACACATACTGAATTGCTTATCTTCTCAGAGGGATTGGGTGACAGGGGAGAAAGGGAATGGATCTGAAAATCGAAGTTTTAAAATTAAATGTTTCATAAGACAGTCCAGGCAGTGGGGCTCAGAGATTCACCTTGCCCTAGTGGCAAAGTCGAAGGGGGTTATGGGGGAAGATATGGGAGAGAGCAGATTGGATGAGGGGATATCTGGTGGGACTGCTATTCTGGGGTGGTGGATAGGGAAAAATGGGGGAAAATGTAACTCATAATCTGGTGGAAATGAATGATGTAAACCAGAAGTTAAAATATATATATATATATATATATATATATATATAAATTCAACTAATGATATACTGACAAAAAAAAAATCCAAGAAAAAAAAAGGAAGTAAAGAAAAAGGACAAGAAAGTTGACTTGAATCATATATCACTCTATGTTTTGCTAAATTCATGTATATGCATACTCTGTTATTTTTCTTTGCATTAAATCTGTGACTTCATTGGATTAAGTATGAGAAACTTATACTACCAGTGCATGTTGGCACCTTTCTCCGTAACTTATATTTTCATAGAGCTGCCTAGGACACTGAAACATTAAGCGACTTGCACAGTCACATATCTAGTATAAATTATTTTTTCAGTTTCAATTTATTTTATTTTTAATTTATGGAATAAAACAAGCATTTCCATAACATAGTATAATAAAAGGATAATTGTATATGAAACTACAAATCTTCTACCGTTATTTAGAGACAGGTCTTGAATTCAAGTCTTCTTTACCCTAAAGCCATCTTTCTAACAACTATCCCATGCTGCCTCTCATATCCTATTATAATAAATATATAGAAACTAATTATTTAGAATGGTACAAGATTAGAGGTAGTCAATCAGGGGAGAATGAAGATTGCAAGGGAAAATGTTCTCAGGCATTAGGCATCCATTCTCTGGGTGCATTTCATGATTTAAAGAATTCACGTATGGAGGAGTAAGAGTACTCATTACTTGTGAAGAATAAAAATACTGAACTCCACAGCCTTATGTAATGTAAGGAGCACTGAAGAGGGGGTCAGATAAAAGAGCTTCTATCTCAGCACCATTTAAAAATTGGAACTAGCAGAGCTGTATGGTGTCTTTAGCACTGCTCACATGCCTCACCCCTTTTTATAAACTCATCCAGGACAGGGGCTCCTCTACCCTTTGAACTCATTCAAACATTCCACAAGCATTAATATGCTTGTTCTTTGTGCAAGGCCCTGGGGGTACTTTGATATTTCATTCCTTCTACGACCTCATCAATATGGATACTTCCTCCAGCAACATTTCTGATCTACCACAGGCTATAAAAAGAAATAACCAAGCTTTCTGAGAGCTCTGTTTAAAAGAACAGTAAATAGTCTCTTCCTATAGATAAAGTTAATAAGCCCTTTGTATGTGAACTCCACAAAAACTGTTACAGCAATTCTAAGGTCTTTTCTGCTAAAGTCTACCATCTTTGGCAGTGTTGAAGCTACTGGAAAAGTGACTTCTGGCTAAGTAAGGTATTGCCATTTTAACCAAAATCAATAGACTAAACCATTTATTGCTATTAAGATAACCACCTTGAGTGATTTCAGGGGAAAACAAGTAATTTGTGCTATGGCTCATTAGAAAAAAATCTATCTCATGCCATCCCCACCTTAGACAATGCCCACATCAGGCAGTCTTGTAGTAGCTGTTAAAAAGGTTTCCACAGCAAAGGTACTAAGTAGGTGATGATCACAACTCCAAGTTGAAAAGCTTAATCAGAAGTTAATTTTTTTTCTTAATATACTACTTATAACAGTAGAGCCCCAGCTGACAATTCAGCACAGATGGGTCTTAGCTGGGATGCTCGTTATGCTTTCAGGATGTGTTACACTCAGCAAACTTGCCCCAGATACATTAGTTTCCAAGAGACTTATGCAAATAATTGGTTAAAGGCTAAAATTAGAGCTGGTTCCAATGCTGCTTACACACATGCATATCACACAAAGGCAGAACTGTGTGTGCATGCTAAATGACATACACCGAATCTGCTGTGCCAGAAAACAGCTGACATCATGTTAAACAAGTATTAAAAAGAGAGATCTATGAAGAAGCTGCCTGACTCCTCTTCTAAGAAGGGAAAGGAAGGAGATGTTGCTTGACCTAAGAAGAATGTCTTGAAATTACCCATAAAAAACCAGTTTCTTCCAACCAAAGAACAGAGCTGATGCTAACTGTAGTGAAAAGTACCTTAGCCTCTATGAACAGTAATCTGACAAATTTGAACACATATGTAAGGGCAGACAAAAAATTCCGGACTGAAGACTCCACTCCAACTTGGTTCTACTGGAATTGGTGGCTATTCATTTTTTCTTTCCCTCTAACTCTGAGTTTCTTCCTTAAATATCATTCACCTTTTCAATTGGCTCTAGGAATGTCCTACCAGTTCCAAAAAGCAAATACAAACTCTTTTCCTTGGCATTTAATACCTGTAATAATCTGCCTCTCAAGCTTTAGCTGGCTTTTCTACCCTTCTATCACATTTACCTTCACACACCCTAAGGGCCAGCCAAAAGAGCCTTTTTGCTATTTCTCAAACGTAAACAACATTTGAGCACCTGCCAGCTGTGTCTTTGCACTAATGGTTTGCTGTGCCTGGGATGCTCTCCTTCCTCAGCCTCTTGGAGTCCTTAGTTTCCTTCCTTCAAAGCTCAACTCAAGCATTATCTCCTACATGAGGGTTTTCTTTGATTCTCCCTCCCACCACCACCACCTCCCACCTTCCCTCCCACTACCAAACCTAATCCCTGGCCAAATTATTTTATATAAAGTAAATATATATAAATATATATTATACACACACATATGTGCACACACGTATGTGTATGGGTGTGGGTGTGTGCTATTTCCCCTAAAAAAAAATAAGAGCTCCAAGAGAGGTCAAAGACTGCTCCATCTTTGTCTCTATAAATCTAAAGCCTAGAATAGCATCCATCACATAGTATGCCCTTAATAAACAGCTGTTGGTTAGCTAGATGACTGAGTTATACACCTCCGTCCTTAATCACTTATTTTCAGCCACTGACTTTTCTTGTCCCCGTGTGTACTCTTATTTCCTACTCACTCGCTGACTCCGCCCTTTCTCATTCATCTTCTCTGAGATCCACCCACGTCATCCCATTTGTTCTGTTTTTCCTCACCTTTATGTGATCTGAAGTGTGGAATAGTAGATAAGGAGTGGAATAGGGAACTAGTATGGAAGCCAGAGGAACTTGGGTTCAAGTCCCTCCTCTGACTTCATTGAACTTTACAGCACTCTAGGCAACTCTCTAAGACCACAAACTACAGAGAAGGTGCAGCTCTGCAAGGATTGAAGGGAATTTCTGTACCTGGGAGTTCCCTATATCAATGAAATCACAGGTCCACAGGTCAAGTCCTTATCCTGTAGGCTTTAGGTCCTCAAGGTATAGTCTGAACCTTTCTGCCTTTTGTCATCTTTATAAAAGAGAGACCCTGTTAAGGAAGTCAGGCCTATAATTCTGAGTATTGTGATTCTGGCTAAGGGTGGAGATTATGGCCCTAAATCAACAAACAAGAGGAAGCTGAATCCCTAGCAGCAGACAGAAGCAAGGCCATTGCTTAGCCTGTGAGGGAGGCCTCCTCTGGCCGGCAGAGGAAGAAGACCTCTGAAGAAAAGTACATAGCCAAGGGAGACTGGGCTGCGGTCTACTACCTGCTGTGTCTTTCCAGGTAAACGTAATAGAGCAGGTGCAGAGTTGGGAGCAGCACAGAGAAGCAGTGGGGCACAAATGAACATCTTTCCAAGAAAAGTTGTTCATTCATTTCAGTTATATCTGACTCTTTGTGATCCCCATTTGGAGTTTTCTTAGTAAATATACCAAGGTCATTTGCCATTTCCTTCTCCAGCTTACAGATGAGGAAACTGAGGCAAACAGGGTGAAGTGACTTGCCCAGGATCACACAGCCAGGGTCACACAGCCAGGAAGTGTCTGAGGCAACATTTAACTTCAGGTCTTCCTGACTCCAGGCCTGGCACTCTATCCCCTACACCACCGAGCTGCTGACTTTTCCAAGAATGAGCGCAGAATAATGGCAGAAGGTGATTAGTTTGGCACCTGTCTTTGGGAGAGAAAAAGAAAATCAGTGGAAGCCACTTCACACTTGCCAAACCAATCTTTTCTCCTTCCCAGATATAAACACTTAGAAAAATATAATATAGATGGGTGGTCTGAGATAATCAATTATGGCAGAACCTATTATGTACCATTTATGGTGCATTAATTAAAGAGAACAGCCTGTCTAAATGAGTCACCACATACACCTTGGTATTACCTACTTATTATAATGGAATGTGTGAAATGGAACAAAGTGAACAACTTCTTATTCCCTCTGGCATCTGCTTCCAGAAAACAAGATAGCTCATATTTGCTTATAGTTTCTTTTACAGTCAATTTTCAAATACTCAAGGGATAGTTTATCTACAATTTAGGGAAATGGAAAAAATATCATTAAGTAATTACTGTTGTTTTTGTTTGTTGTTAAGTCATTTTTTTTAGTTGAGTCTGATTCTTCATGACTCAATTTGGGTCTTCTTGGAAAGGAAGCTGGAGTGGTTTGACATTTCCTTCTCCAGATCATTTTACAGATGAGTGGGGCAAATGGGGTTGAGTGACTTGTCCAGGATCTGAAGCTGGATTTGAACTCATGAAGAAAAATGTTCCTGATTCCAAGCCCAGTGCTCTGTCCACCACACTATCTATTACAGTAGTACAGTATTACAAAGCAAATGAGTAGGGGAGCTGAGATTAAGATTTGTGGGTAGCCTCACTGAAGACAATACATAAGTCACCGTTACTTAAGGCAGGAGGGAGAAGGAAGTCAGGGATTTTTTTGGAGCCCACAAGGATCATTCTGAAGTCAGAATCATGGAGACTTCTTGATTTAAGGCTATAAGATATGGAACACTACTCTTTCTAAAAAACTGAGAATCACCCAGAGGGGATATGGTAGGTGTAATCAAGCTGAAACACATTACACTCAAGGAATTACAAAGGAAAAACATGAGTGAAAAAGCAGAAGGAGAGATAAAGAATGAAAAGTACAAATACTTCCTTGGTATCATTGACTCTTGGAGTCCTGGTGGCAACACATACTCTTTATTCTAAGCCTGTATTTGTACTTATTATAGAGTTACTCTGAAACTATACTCTACTTCTGGACTTGCCCCATGGGCTTCTCTTAACCTACAGTATTTCTTCATTAGAGGAGATATTATATTCTGGTCAGTTATTCCCCAGCCTCAGTTGCAGTTTCTGTAATCTGTAGTCCAAAGACCAACCTAACAAAGTTTAGAGAAACACACAAGAGGTTCACTATAAGGTGACACATTTTCTGCGACAGCAATTTTCAATGTTTGTCTATTTACTTTTATGTATGTGAGGGGAAAATTAAAGAAGGAATCATGGAGGCGATTTGGAGGGCTCTTGAATCATGAAGAAAGGTAGAGACATTACCTAGCAAGCGTGAATTTGGGAAGATTAAGTGGAAATTTAAGGAAGAGAAAAACTCACGTTTAAGGAGAAGGAACAGAAATAGGAGGAGAGATTCATAGAGAAAGACATGAGAAGAATCTGAGGAAGAGAAAGACAAAGTGAAAGAGGGAGATGAAGAAGTTGAGGAAGAAAGACAAGGTAAGAGGTAAATTCTACAAGGTGATTGTACAAGTAGGTATGGCTATTGAGGTGCCAATGAGATGAAGAGAAAAACAACTCTAAACTTTAAAGACTTCTAAGAGCAATTTTCCACATTTCTCCAAGTGAGTGAGAAGCAAAAGAAACAAAGGATAAGGATTTCTCTTCTAGCAAAGACAGGCCGGAGGAAGAATTTGGGGAGTATCTGATTTCAATACACAATTTTTGTCTTTCTGCCACAGTCAAACGATTGCTGTCTATGCTTAAAATACAAGCTGGTTCCCTCTTAGGAGGTAAGGTAAAGGGGCACAAGGAATGCCTCTCCATTCTCCAGGAATGGAAAAAAAATATTCTTTGAAAAAAAAAAAGAGATAAGAACTTCAGTGATAAAAGCAAAGAAACATCTTTAAGAGACAAAGGGGGATCCTGACCTGTTTCATTCATGGGGCTGAAGGGTAGCATTGTGTCACATGTTGTTGTTTGTCCTTTATTCTTGAAGAAGACCATGGCCTCAGGAAGGTGATGTCATGACTTGGAAGTGAATTGGATTAAAGCTGAGGCAGGGGCAGTGCAAGGTCACCAGACTCACTTTTTCCTCTGGAGCCATCTGGGTACAGTGACAAGATATAGATCAGGATGACTGGAGATGCCCCCCCCCCGCCCTTAGGTCACATAGCAATAAAAGGAGGGACTACTGAACGCTGGGAGCTAACTAGAGGGGATTCTCAAAAAGAAGGGTGCTGAACCTTCAGAGCACTACACGATCCTTCAAGGATTAATGACTTGGATTTGAAGATAGAGATAATTTGGTATGGGTCAGAGTAAGAAAGATGGTGATTGATAACCCCCTGCTCAGGATACTGGAGCTTTAACAATTACAGGGGGGGAAATTCTACTGTCTTTTTGGAGCATGTACCCAACATGCACCCAGAGAACCGAGAACCTCCTAAAACTCATCAAATGTGATGACTACTACTGACTTCTGGTGTCTTGTATTGGCACAAATACTGCCAATTCCCTCCCTCCTTTACAGAGGTGGGTAATTTTCAGAGTGAAATATAGCATAGACTGTGAGATTCAGTTGGCTAGCTCTACCTATTTCCCATCTCCCTTCTTTTTCTTTAAAAATGTTTTTGTTATAAGGCATGGCTCACTGGGTAGGGAAGGGAGGAGGGATATATTCAGAAATGAATGCGATATAAAAAATAGAAATAAAATTTAAAACTCTAAATAGCAACTAAAAATTATGGTGCCCACCCAAAGGATGACAAAAAGCAGTATTAAAGATTATGATGTGTTTGGCAGGAAACTTGAGTCTTTAGGGGCACAGGTGGTATATTCATTACGCCTTACCATTAAAGGCAAAGCCTTCAAAATGAAAAGAACAATTTCAAATATAAACAGGTTTTTACAAAGATGGTGTATAAGAATAGTATTTGGATTTCTGGACCATGGCCTAATATACAGAGATGACAGGCTTGCAGCCAGAGAAGTAGCATAGCTAAAGAGTGCTTGTAAAAATATATTTGCCTAAGAGACTCAAAACTAGGTGGCACAGTGGATAGGGCACTGAGCCAGGAGTCAGAAAGACATGAGTTCAAATTTGGCCATAGATACTTCCCAGCTGTGTGACCCTGGGCAAGTCACTTAAGTCTGTTTGCCTCAGTTTCCTCATCTATAAAATGGGCTGGAGAAGGAAATAGCAAACCACTCCAGTATCTTTGCCAAGAAAACCCCAAATGGGGTCATGGAAAATTGGACAAAAATGAAACAACTGAAGAACAACTTCACAAATACAATCAAAAGGGTATTAAACTGATATGGGTCAGCTAAGGGCATTCCATCAATCTATTAGATACCATAGTGAGCAACTATAATATACGAATGAGAATAGTAAAGACAATCAAAAATTCATAAGACAGAAAATTTGAGAAAAGTCTAAACAACAAAAATTATGGCCTCCAATATTCACATGCAAAGGCATAAATCATGGATGACATGTCAATGAACTAGACAGATACTAATTGAAAGGGGCGAGTTTAACCGCATGACTGTACAACAAAACATACAATATCATTTTTGCTGGAAAATTCTGTTTTCTTTAAAGTGATAAATAATTGACCCCATCTTATTTTTCTGCAGGTATAAACTTGCATACACTCTGCATCCTGAGAATCACTTCTTAACCATAATGTAATATTGTCATCATTAATGTGTTTGCAGCTCTGAAAGCTATAAAATAGCTCTGAAAGAGGATAACCTGTTGGTTTTTTTTTTAAAAAGGGCCAAGGAAGAGGAATAGCATTGTAAATTAAAAGGCATATGTATTCATAGAAAGAAATTTAAGAACTAGACAGAAGAAGCACAATGGAGACCATCTGGGTAAAGATCAAAGAAAAGTGACGATATTGTCATCAAAATATGCTTGTACACCCCATGGACAAAAAGAATAGATTAGTAATTTAGAAGATAGATCTCTAGTCTAGCATAGAAGTATGGGAGTATAGTGGATAGAGAACATCAATTACTTGTACACTGTTGGAGTACCTAATAATAATTTACCTTAATCATTTTATCCTTCAAAAGTATATGAACCAATTGGAAGATATTCTATTCTAGATCTATTTTTCACTAACACAGACAAATTAATTACTGAGGTGGAGATGGTTAAAAAAAATAAAAATTAAGGAAGAGGTAACAGCTCCTGTGAGAAGGGAAAAAAATAGGAAACAGACACGAACCCTAGATTTTGAGGAAACTGAGATAGAAAGAGGTTAACTGACTTGCCCAGAGTCCTATAGCTATTAAGTATCTGAGGCTAAATTTGAACTCAGGTCTTCCTAATTCTCAGAACCAGCACTCTATCCACTATGCCACCAAATTGTCTCTATATGACACAGAGAATAATCTTTGAATTGGAAAGAAAAAGGGAAAATGAGAAAAAAAATTAGATAAAATCTTAATACTCAAGATAAATGAGTTAGCAAGAGAGCACCTATTTGTTCTTTAGAAGTTCAAAATACCACATTTATGTGAACTATATCTCAGCATCCTTAATTAAAAAACTCATGTATAAAACTGCCAATCCACCATCAGGGACCTATGGAAGGCTATGAAGACCAGTAGAGATACTGGTCTTCAGAGAGGGGCTAAGGTCTCAATTTCTAAGAATTGTAAGTGAGTGGAACCTGAAAATTATAGGCCCATATACCAGGCAATTCTAGAATGTCATTTAAAAGAAGAGTTAATGAATCATTCTTGAAAAAGAGACCCAGCATGGTTTCATCAAGAACAGGTCACACTAAAACTAACCTAATTTTTATTTTAACATTGTTACCTGGGTCACACATATATACTGCATCTGACTTTTTCCAAGTCAACAACAGTTGTAGCTGGAATAAAGCAGTATTGTCAGCACTTGACAGCCAGGACTATCTTTAAAATGATGGCCCTCATATTACAATGCAAAGGAGTTTAAGGGTCTACTCCAGAGACTCAGCAAAATGAATAGCACTTGTCTTTCTTACATTATTTGAAAACAGACCTATGTTTTAGATGTACACTCATTAACTTTGAGATAATCTTCCAGCTCTATGAGTCTAAATAATAATAGAATCAAATTGTTCTGTTCCTGGAAATTAGATAATTGGATACTCAGTGATTCTGTTTGCACAAATACCATAACTGTGAAAACAACAAGCCATTTTTCAACAGGAATTTAGTCTAAGAATTCAGTATGAAATTTTTCTACTAAATTCCCCTTCGGGTAAAAACAATATACTTGAACTAATTGTATTCTCAATCCACAAACTAGAATTATTTTTTGGAAATGTAGTCAACTTCTAGGAAATAATATTTTCTTTTTCTTTTGCGAGATGCAAGAAGCAAATTTTACCATATAATAATTTAAGCTTTACACTGCTTTACACACATCACCACTACATTATGAGGTATATATCCTAAAGCTGGGCAGCTAGGTAGCAAAGTGAACAGAGAACATGGGCTGGAGTCAGGAAGAACTGAGTTCAAATTACACCTAGGACACTATTTGTGTGACCCTGGACAAATGACTTAACTGTTTGCCTGTTTCTTCATCTGTAAAATGAGCTGGAGAAGGAAATGGCAAACCACTACAGTATCTACTACAGCAGCTTACCACTACAGTAGCCAAGAAAACCCCAAATGGGCTCATGAAGAGAATTGACTCAACACCACCACCACCAATAACAACAGCAGCAGCAGCAGCAGCAGCAGCAGCAATAACAATCCTAAAGCTACTTTGTATCCATTTTACAGACCAGGCTAGTGATTGCCCATGTTTATAGTTAGTAAGTAGCAAAGAATTAATTTAAAACTTAGTAAATAGCAAAGGATTTAAACCCAGTGCCTTTTAGACTGCTACAATGATTTTTGTTCTACAAGTTTGTCACCTAGAAGAAACATAAAGCAATGCAAAGAATACTCCATTTGGAATAAGATTTAAATTCTAAACCATGCTCTATCTATGTATGTGGCCTTGGGCAAGTCACTTTTTGTCTTTGATCCCCAGTACCATTCCTTGCCCAGAAGGGAACTAAACTCAGATACCTTGTAACATGCATTCCTGCTCTAAATCATGATTCTAAGCACTTGCTATATTAGTCATGATGATCTCTAAAACACTGTTGATACAATTGTCATGCTATTGACTGAAGTGCTGTTTAAAATTTTCTAAATGCACTGGGGGGGGGGAGGGGGCAGGGAGGCGAGAGATATTGAATGGAATTACACACCACGTGTTAAATTTAAATGTTGTTTCTCTTTGCCTCTTTTATTCCAGAAGAAGAATGCATTTCTATTCCATTTCCATTACTAGTCATAAGTATTATTTTGTAAAACCTCTCCTTTGGGTTGTTTCTGGTTTGCTTTAACTAAAAAAGGACATAGCTTATGGTTTATTTGGTTCAATATTCCCTTTCAAACTGAACAAAGCTCTGTGGGGAAAATTATCGGACAGTGAAAACTATTTACATTCCCTATGACATTAAAATATTAATGTAACCCTTTCTAATAGAGAGGAAATAGCATTCACCATTAACCTCTATCAAGAACTCTTCCAGAAAGCCCACATTCTCTGACCAAAAATGGCTCCCCCAAATAGATCTATACCATTAAACTTCTCTTCAAGGACATATCATTTTTAATAAATTTTACTGATGTATTTTGTTTTTTACATCACTATAGTATTCTATAGTATCCTTCTTCCTCACACCTCCCACAGAGAAATATGCCACATAACAAACAGTATTTTTTTAAAGCCAAAAAGAAAACATAAAGGAAAAATCACTAGCTCTGATTAACACATCAAAAAAGCCTCAAGCTAAATGCAATGTACAAACCTTGTGGACCTCTCACCTTTGCAAAAGTGAGTGGGGTCAGAATATCTTATTTATTTTTTTTCTGAGCCAAATTCTTTATAATTTTTGTTTGTGTGTTCTTTCTTACATTGTTGTAATGATTGTACATATTGTTTATTTTTTTTTGGCAGAACCATATTATTTAAGTATTTGTAAATTTCCTCTACATATTAGGCCTGGGTGAGGAAACTGCATCCTCAAGGCACACATGGCCTTCTAGGTCCTTGCAATGTTAATGGTATAGGAAGATCTTCCCTGTCCATTAATAGGCCTGTATGACCACCTGTGTCCTCTTTTCTCTTGGAACAGGAGCAGTGTTCCTAGGTCTAAAGGTACACAGGTATTTCAATCACAGCTGTGATATATCCTGGGTCACAAAGAGCCCATTGGGGGAGGAACTTGCCTAAGGAGGATCCTGCTTAGGGGGAGACTTTCTTGTAGGAAGGCTGTCACACCTTTTGGTACTAAGCTAATGAGGCACTGAGTCACAAGGGTTGTGCTGCCTTCTGGCTCTGGGCCTATTAGTTGAAAACTATATATACTGGGAGGCTGATATTTTTCTTTGGGGGCCAGATCATGAGAAGGACCTTTTGACTTGGACAGGACTCTGAGTAGCCGTTTGTTAAGAGGCCACCTTCCCCCTCCCCACAAACTCAGATGTTGGCATTCTCCCCATCCGGTGGTGTATCTAAGTGGCTGTATTATTCTCTTTGGAAGTTGGAACCCTGTCTATTGGATTCTTACTTGGATACTCACTTCTTCCTACTTATGTGTACTTATCGTCTGATAATTAAAGTAAGATCATTAACACCCTTAAAGCTCTCTTTCCTTTAGAAAAGCAGATCAAAGAACCTGTGCTAGCAGCCCACCCTGTTGCTAGTGTGGTCACTAATAGAGTCCTAAAGTGCAACCCATGGAGTGAAGTTTCAGTGAAGTTTGGATTCAGCCAAAGGGCTGCACTTGAGGACCTAGAAGCTCAAGGACACAGGTTCCCCACCCCTGAACTAGACATTTGTTGGGAACATATGAAGCCTGACTCATTCTTTGACTTCCAGAAGTTTTACCACCTTGTAAGATGCTTTCCTTAATGCTAAAATCATCAACTAGTTTTTCCTTCAAAATGGAATTTTAATTAAAGAAACCCTTGGAATCCAATTAAAACACTGACATAAAGTAATGTAAGAGTCCATGCAATCCATAGCCAGGAAATGGAATTCAATCACAATAAAGCATCAGTTACTTAGTTAAGGAAACACATTTTAATTAGTGTTGGGTGTTTTCTGCTCCAAAGAAGCATACTGGCAATGCCCAAAGACAAAAGAACATTCCCAGGAGGTAGAAATTCATCTGGAGGAACAACACAACACCAGTATTTCCTTTACTATTCTGTATTCATTGGCTTAATTTTATTTCCCCAAATAGTTGTATGTGACCCACTTCTCACACAGGCTTTCTTTAGGAGAAGCATTGCTCTTTTGATTCTCCAAGCATTCTTTGTAAAGAAGGCTGTTCTCAACTGGATTTGTCTTATTTTATTAGCAAAGCATTTTACACCATTAGAAAATTTCTTGATAGGCTTTCTCCTCCAGTGCAATGCTGACAATGATGGCACTTTGTTCAAGAACTTGTCCTCACCTGGCAGCCAGCCATCAGCCAAGAGGGGAGATCCATGGAAGGCAAAACACTAATAATCCATACACTTCAACAAGACAGCAACTTTCTAATTTAAAACCATAAATATTGGTTGAAATGTAATCCCAAGAGAATGCAAGACGCTTGAAGACAGGAAATGTTTATCTTCCTATTTGTATAAACTCACAGGTCTTGGTAAGTTATTATGGCTGGAAAAACAAAACATCACCTGGTGACCAACTTTTTGATCATGAATCTCTTTGCCCTTAACTAAACTGCTCCTATAGCATGAGACACAAAATCTTTAGTTTAATGATGATATTGGACTTGATGGCCTCTGAGGTCTAGCTCTAAACCTATGACCCTACACCTACCTATATTCAAAACCTCTCAAGCTTAGTAAGGCCTGCCAGGCCACGGCATGCCATCGGCATGACCTTCATAAATACTTGAATACTTTTAGATTCTTTCATAATAGTAGAAAATTACATGAGATTTGTTTGGAAACTACAAACTAATACACAGCTGTTCAAAATTACAAACACTCAAAGGAGAAAAACCAATCATGCTAGTATTTTCTAGAAAGAAACCTAGGAAGCAAATGGGAAATCTAACTGAAGTGAGCACTATTTACCTGTTGGTTTTCAGGTAAAATTCATGGTCTTTCTGCCCCATTCCCTCATCTGGGGATAATGGGGATAATACCAGCTGCCTAACAGAAATGTGAGTTTCAGATGAGACAATGTTTGTAAAGGTTTTATTGATCTTAAAATGCTACATAAATGTCAGCTTTGTCACTATAGTTATTATCTTAAGGCTGACAGGATGAAATAATCTGGAAATTACTGCCCACCAAAGAATACTATTTAGGCAGCTGGGTGGTGCAGTAGATAAAGCACAGAACGTGGAGTCAGGAAGACTCATCTTCATGAGCTCAAGTCTGGCCTCAGACCCTGGACAAGTCACTTAGCCCCGTTTACCCCATTTGTAAAATAAGCTGGACAAGGAAAGGTAAACTACTTTATTATCTTTGCCTAGAAAACTCCAAAAATGGAGTCACGAAGGGTCAAACACAACTGAACAATAACAACAACAAAGAATACTATTTAATTGGGAAAGAATCACTTCTTTATTGGTTTAGTATAATTCATATTAGCTTTGCCACATAGCATTATCCTTCTTCAATGTCTACTGACCCTATCTTATAATTAACACTTGTGCTTTCATGGTTACATCATGTGTCATTGAAGAAAATGTGGTAGTATATACCCTGCAATATTTCTTACCAAGCTTTGGGATTCCTCTCTCCTTGAACATAAAAGGTACTAAGTGGTACAGTGGTCCTGGAGTTAGGAAGATCTGAGTTCAAATTTAGCCTGATATTCATTAGCTGTGTGACCCTTGGTAAGGCAGTTAATCTGTCTGCTTCATTTTGTTTATCTGTAAAATGGGGATAATAATAGCACATATGTCAATTCTCTCTCTCTTTTCTCTCTCATACATACACACATGCACACACACACGTGTGCATGCACACACACGTGCGCACGCGCACACACACACATGCGCGCGTGCACTTGCTATTGTAATTTGCATAGCTGGGTGGCACAGTAGATACAGTGATAGGCCTAGAGCAAGGATGACCTGAGTGGCACAGCAGATACAGTGATAGGCCTAGAGTAAGGATGACCTGAGTTCAAAACTTCCTAGTTCTGTGACTCTGAGTAAGTCACTTCACCCTTTTGCCTCAGTTTCCTCATCTATAAAATGTACTTGAGAAGGAAAAGGCAAACCACTCCAGTATCTTTGTCAAGAAAATCCCAAATAGGGTCATAAGAGTCAGACATGACTGAACAACAACAATCATTATCTGTACTTTCTCTAATTTTCCTTAACTTTGTTTCAGGTAACTGAAGTTCCTAAAATGTTTTAGTTAATCTTGGGTCTGAGGGGAGACAGAAACATGCCCATATTTGTGGGTGATGGCATTTATTCTCATCTCCCACAATGCAAATTTCACAACTTCATTAAATAGCACAACAGGACACTGTCAAAAGAAATATTCAGTCTCCCTGGCCCTCAGCCAGCTATGTAAAGCATGTTAGAAACCTAACCTCCTTTGGGAAGCAGAGACAAAACGTGTTGCTCAAATAAGCAATAGAAATCCTGGAAATTTTTAAGCAGTAGAAGAAAATGTAAACAACTTGCTTCCTTAGTCAGGTATATCTACAATTAGTAAAGTCAGCCCAGCAAGGAACTAGGATCATTAACAGCTAACTGTTAATGGCTTCTAGCAACTGGCTGTGAGGAGGAGTGATAATTCACATCTGGCTCATTGTAACAAAGCCTTTCACTTACGCCATTTCATTTCATTTTCACAATATGACGATTCTAGGGTATTATCATCTCCATTTACAGATGGGGAAATTGAGACTCCAATAAGCCACGTGGCTGCTGGAGTCATTTAGCCAAAGCCACAGAGCCAATGCTCAAACCCACATCTTGCTCCTTTTTTCTCCATTATAACCAAGAACAAAACAAGCATGTCTAGGCCTTAGGACAGACTCTCAGAGAAAACTGTCCCATCTAGATCACAGTTTGTAAGGCTGGCAAGTCAGGTACTACTATACTTAGTCCTGTGTAATAATTTAAGTTGTTTAAAGGTTTGCAGGGAATACAGTCTTTTCTGATATGGAACTAAAAACTATTCTAAAAGAAAGAGATTTTAGACATTAAGAATGTGTCCTGGTTTGTTTTTAATAACAGATAATAATTGGCAAATAAATCAACAATATGATAATTACGCCGCAGTTTGCTTTCTACTTTGGGTTGTAAAGTCCACCAAGAAAAATGAGTTCATCGCCAGCAAAGCCCTGATTTATGTGGAGAGCCCTGAATTCTTTTTCTCTCAATGTTTACATCATACCCCGCTTTTTCTGTAAGTTGAAAAATGTGCAAATCACATGAACCAGGTGTAATAATTGGAAGCATCTGACTGATTTTAGCATACTTTTTAAAATGAATGACAAATTTTGAATTTCAGATGTGCAGAAATTCTAAAAAGCTATTTTTAAAAGCTGGCACTGAAATGCAGAAGGCATATTTTGTGACTCTAACCATCCTCTGCCTGTATGATCACTATAGTAACATAGCACATTATCAGTTGCAGGGGGCAGGGGAGAAGTTGGGGAGGAGAGGAAGAACAGAAAAGGAAGGAAGTAATGCGTACAGTTTAATGAAAGAACTACAGGATTTGGACTTAAAGGTCTTGGATTCAAATCAAGGCTCTATCATTCACTATCTGTGTGAACTTTGGCAGGTCATTGAAATGTGTCTGGGCCTCAATTTTCTCCTGTGAAAAATGAGGGGGGGTGGACTATATGACCTGGAAGGTCTATTCCAGTATTTGGTACTGTAGCACTAATTAATAGAAAATTTTGATTTGGCAAGGGTGAATTCATGTTTCACCACTTGGGGGAACAGCCCTTTGCCTTCAATACTAAAATCCATGAGTGAATGAAAGAGTAATGAAGATTTACACATGTGAATCACAGAGGTTTTCCATGGCCTTGGCAGAGAGGGATCTTCCTCTTTTTCTCTTTCCTTTCAGAATCAACAGTTTAAAATAAACCACAATTTAGAATGTACCTTCCCCATCTAACTAGATTGGTTAAATGGGGGTATATTCAAAATGCTCCTTTCTTTTGCGTTCCAGCTAGTTAGACATGAAGGCTTCCATTCTCAGCTCCCTTAAAGATCAGTCACAAGATTTTAGAACTACTTAGAAACTGAGGTACACAGAGGGTCTTGCAGCTTTGTTTTACAAAGACAAAGAAGGGGGGAAATGCCTATAGTTCTTAACAAAATATTCAAATGAAAAAGAGTTTTGAAAAAGCAACACCTAAATTTAACGCTCTCATGGACCAGTGTACTCCCCACTCAAAACTAACTTGGGGTGGTAGGGACTTGTGAGGCACATCACATTATCCCTAGACTTTCTTACCTGTAAATGAGGGGGCTGGATTAGCTGATCTTTTTGGAAAACTGTTCTCTTTTTTTAAAAAAATACAATATTTTCCCTCTATGCATAACTTTAATTACTCGTTTTAAAGATGCTGGCTTATTTTTGGACATGTTGCTTCAGCATTTTAGGTGAATAATGATCTGCCTGAAAAATTTTACCTGCTGTTAGCAAATGGATAAATGTCTCATTTAATGACAAAGTTTCACCTAAATAAGTTCCCAAGAAAACACTTGTTTGCCTAGTTCAAGAGTATTAACTTAAAAAGAATCACACTTAAGAGGGAATAAACCCACAAAGGTTTAGATTAAGGATGTCAAATTTACTCTGAACTACCAATAAGTTTACAATAAATGAATGAATAACAAGGGTTGAAATTCCCTTTTAGCTTCTATTCTTAAGAGTAATAAGCTAAAATGTACACAGAGGAGAGTAAAAGGATGGGAGAAGAATACTGTATATGTCTTTAAGGTTTACAAAGCACTTAAAACACCTTATCTTGTTTGAGACTAATAACCTTGTAGGATAGATATCATAGGTATTATCACTTCTTACAAATGGAGAGTCTAAGAACAAGTTACGTGATAGACCAATGGTCACACAGCTAGTGTCAGATTAGGAATCAAAGTGACTGAAGGAACTTGGGATACTTACATTGGAGGAGACATAAGGCATGTTTTGTTTTGTTTTTTCAAATATTTGAAAAGTCCAAAGTCACAGATAGTAAGGAGCAGGGATATTAACTCTTTTCACAACACCTTGCTGCCTTGAGACCTCAAATCAACACACTTCTGTTAAGTATCTACTCTACTCCAAGCACTGTACTGGGGTCTAAGCAAACAGACAAAAATGGAGACAGCCCCTGCTCTCTTCAGAGAGAGAGAGAGAGAGAGAGAGAGAGAGAGAGAGAGAGAGATGTAGACACACCCCACCCAACAATGTCATGGGCTTAGCGAAAACACCCAATTGGGGCAGCTAGGTGGCCCAGTGGATAGAGTGTTGGGCCTGGAGTCAGGAAGATCTGAGTTCAAATCTAGCCTCATATACTTGCTAACTGTTTGACCCTGGGCAAGTCACTTAACCCTGTTTATCTCAGTTTCATCTGTAAAATAAGCTAGAGAAGGAAACGGCTTCTTATGGGATTTAGTTTCTTAGAAACAGTATTAAAATGTTCTATACCTGAACAATGAGTCAGTGCTTCCAGCAGGAGTAACAGTGATTCCTCTGGCCCCCATTGCTTAATAATCAGGTAAATTACATTTTACCCTTCCCCCAGTGTGTTTTCTCGTACATATAAGGAGGTTGAGGATGGATATATCTTTCATTGGTTCAAGTCCCCCATTGATGGTGTACTCCCAACTTTAGGGGTTCAGATACCCCCAGTCACAGTTAATTACTTTACAGCCAGATTAGCTTTTACAAGAAAATATTTACTTCTAAGGCATAGCAAGAATAAACATGGCAACACATGGAGAGCATTATCCCTCCCTAAATTCCCTCCATCTCTAGGGAGGAAAAGGAGATGAGGTTCACAGCTTGGATAAGTCCCTATATTGCATAAGTCCTACAGCATTCCAAGTCCAAAGTCCCCCTAGACCTATATCCCAGCTCCTAAGGGCTTCCCTACTGAGCTGGTGGTAATATATAACCTGAAATCCTGATTCCAAGGTCAGATGGCTTGAGCTTCTGGGTCTAGGATACCAATTCCTGGACCTAGAACTGGAAAATGACAAATGAAACAGATCAAAAACCACAAGTCCATCTCTCAGGATCACAGGGTCTAAGAAAAAGGAGGAAGATTTGCTTTCCTTCACCCAGCTTAGTGTATGGAACTCATGCTCTTGGGGAAGAAGGATGGATGTAACCCATCAACCCCTTTAAATTTACCAGAAAACACACTGGGGGAAGGGTGAAATGTAATTTACCTGATTATTAAGCAATGGTGGCCAGAGGAATCACTGTTACATCCTAGAATGGAGGGTGTGAGGGAAGAGAGGGAAAGACAGAGACAGAGAGACAGACAAAAAGAGACAGAGAAGGAAAAAAGGAGAGAGAGATTGTCCCAGTCTGATAGTTATAAAAATACCAGCAATTCTGGATGTGCAGCCAATGTAAAGCAAATATTCTTACTCATGTGGCAGGAGAACACAGAATATCTTCTCCCAGAACAGGTCACTGACATCTCCCACATGGGTACCTCCATCTTAGGTGATCTGGACATTCATCAAAGACCACTACAGTATATTGTGACTTTATACAGCAGGGCTTGGTCATTACTGTATGAGGAATATTTAAGAAGAAACCACCTTGATCAGACTTTGCACTGTAATATGTACTAATGGCTATAGGACATTAATGGGATTAATTCCTCCCATGAACCTTACAAAATTAAAATGCTACTTTCCAAATCTTAAAAAGAAAGCTGAAGGATAAGACCAGTTTGCATCGAGATTTTAAGGGGGTTATTGGGTGCTGGTAAGGACACCAGATCATAGGGATGTCATGCAGTCTTCATTGTAAAAAAGCACAACTTTGACTACAGGTTAACAGTATGCTATCAAGAATTGTATATCATCTTTATATGCTTTAAAGTCTGATACTGGGGCGGCTAGGTGGCGCAGTGAGTAAGAGCGCCGGCCTCGGAGTTTGGATGACCCGAGATCAGATCCGGCCTCAGAAAATGAGCACCCACGCATAAATAATGACTAGCCGTGTAACCTTGAGCAAGTTACTTAACCCCAATTGCTTTAAAAAAAAAAAAATAAAACTTGAAAAAAAAAAAGTCTGATACCAACAATATCTAGCCAGAACATTTCCTTTGTTTCTGATGTGCAAGATCTAGCTTCAGAATTTTGCTCAGTTCTGAAACACTCCCTTCTCAGCAGGAAAAAATACAACTACCTCCTCTTAAATAAACCACCAAGGCCAAATATTTTGATGTTATTAAAAATGTTGTAAAAGGATCAATCATTCTTTAAGAGCATAGGGAAAGGACAAGTTAGGCACAGCATAAAGTATCATGGGCTAATCATAAGGACACAGGAGATAATTTTTTTTTTGCCACCAATAAAGTCGCAAATAAAACTCCATTGATTTTTCTTCAAGGTTTGTATGCAGTATTTTTTTAAATCAAATTTTCCAGAACACAATCATCTTCCTTTCCAAAGGCATATTACAAAATTTTTCCATACATCTGATACCAAGATAAGGTCAAAATGGATATGTGACCTAGATATAAAGAAAGATACTACAAGAAAATTAAAAGAACATGGAACATATCATTTATCACACTTGTGGACAGGAGAAAATTTTATAAAGAAATAATAGAAGGCAAAGTTAGGTATAAAATGGATAATTTCAATTACATTAATTTTTTAATTTTAAAAATATAGGCAAGGAAAGCATAAAATGAGAGGGAAATTTACAGATAGTTTCTCAGATAAAGATTTCATATCTCAAATATATAAAGAACTTTGTCAAATTTACAAGAATTTGAGTAATTCCCCAATTAATAAATGGTCAAATTGGACTAACTTCTGTCTCTACATGCTGTGCTTTTCCACCACTTCACCTCTGCTCATATTATTCTCAATTCTTGAAATGTCCTTGCCTCCTTAACACCTCAACAACACATTTCCACTTGCTGAAATATTATTTATCCTCCAAATCTCAGCTTTAATGCCAAAATTTCCATGAATGTTCTTCCCTTATTGCTCAGCTAGCAATAATCTTTCTTTCCTTGAACCTCATGTAGAAATTTCTTTGTACCCTCTTTAATGCACTTACACGTAATATAATTATTTATCTATGTCTTCTATCTACCTACTCGAATATATGCTCCATGAGGGCAGAGATTTCATCTTTAATTTTTTTTTTTTATCTTACCCAAAACCTAGTGCACTGCATTGGTCAAATCAACAATCTCAGTACGTCAATGTCACTAAGTGACAGGGGAAACAATACATTAGTGTAAAAATGAGAGGAATAAAATTCTGATTTTCAAATATTAACGTGCTAGTCATTTTATTTAGACATTTTCAGATACTTTTTTATAATTTATTTATAAATTTAGACCCATCATTTATCTAGCAAACATATTAAATAAGGAGATTTTTTTCTGGAGGAAGCCAACCAGGATAGTGAAAAGGAGCTGAGATCATGCTGAATTGATTAGTGGAGGAAATCTGGGATACTGGAGAATGAAAGATAAAGGAATGCATAATAGCTGTCCTCAAATATCTGAAGAGGTGTCATAGGAAATAGGGATTAGAAACAGATCTCCATCTCCTAACAATGCCTCGCAGGCATCTTCATTGGCTGTGCCCTGTATCTGGAATGCTCTCCCTTTCACCTCTACCTCCTGGCTTGCCTGACTTACCTTCAAGTCCTAACTAAAATTCCAACTTCTACAGGAAACTCTTCCTGATCTAGAGTCTTCTCTCTGCTGATTTTCCTCAATTTATCATGCACGTAATTTGTTTGCATGTTGTCTCCCCCATTAGACTCAGCTCCTTGAGAATAAAGACAGTCTTTTATCTTTCTTCCCATTCCCAGCCTGGGATACAGTAGGTGCTTAATCATTGTCTACTGACTGACTAACTACATAACCCCAAATAACAGAATTAAGAATGATGCAGAGAAGATGCAGAGAAGCAGACTTAAGATGTGGGGCAAAAACTAATCTATTCTGAAATAGAAGGGGATGCTTCTTGAGGTAGTTGAATTCCACCACACTGGAGCACTTCCAGTAACAGCTATATGACAACTTGCTGGGTATGTTGCCAAAGAGAATTATGTTCAGATATGAGACAGAGGACATATAAAATTAATCAAGTTAATCAACTTTGAAAGACTTAGGGATTCTGATCAACATAATGCCCAACCACAATTCCCAAATATTCATGATGAAACATAACATCCTCCTCCAGGTAGAAAGCTAATAGACTCAGAGTACAGATTGAAGTATATTATCTTTTTTATGTCTTTTTATTCTTTTTTTTTCTGGACATGAGTAATGAGGGAATTTGCTTTGCATGACTACATATTTGTAATGAAAATCAAAATTTCATTTCTATCATTTTACACTAATGTACTATTTCCCCAAGTGACTTAGTGGCATTGACATACAGAGAGATCATTCATATCACTAACAGCAAGCACTAGGTTTGGGGGGAAATAGAGAAAAATTTAAAGATATCAAAATTACTACTCATGCTTTAGTAGGTAGATAGAAGACATAGACAAATAATTGTTATGCAGAACACTTTTTGTGCATAAAAATGGCATAAAAAAGTATGTTTTCCTTGCCTTCTTGATAGGTGGGGGAAAGGAAGAGGAAGGAAAGAATTCAGAACTGAAAATTAAATAAAACTGAATTAAAAACAAAACAAATTAAACAAGCCTTTATGAAATATTTTCTGCTAGGCACTGTGCCAAGGGGATAAAAAAATAAAAATGAAACTATTTCTGTCTTTAAGGAGTTTACATTCTACTGGGAAATACATGAAGATATATGTTTGTACAAAACATGGATTTGAACAGAAATTGAATCTGTGATTTCACTAATATAGAAATTCCCTCTACCATCATAGATCAGCACCTTCTCTGAAGAGTTCCCTAGAGTGTTGAGGTTAAATGACTTACCCTGGTCACACAGCCACTGTGTGTTAGAGGTGGAGCCTGAATCAAGGTCTTTCTAGAGAAAACTGGGTGGCAAAGTGAATAAAAAGCTGGAGTTAGAAAAAACTAAATTCACAATGGGCCTCTGACACTTATTAGCTCTGTGACCTTGGGCACATTACTAAGCTCTCTTATTCTCTCTCTGCCTCAGTTTTCACAGCTATAATATAAAGATAATAATAGCACCTACATACTAGGGTTGTTCTGTGGATAATGTAATTATAAAAAATTTTAATAGTATTTTATTTTTTCCAATTACATGTAAGATAATTTTAATATTCATTTTTTTAGGTTTTGAGTTCCAAATTATCTCCCTCTTTTCCTCCCTCACCATACCCTTCCTAAAACTAAACTATTTGATACAGATTATGTATGTGCAATCAAGTAAAACATAATTCCACATTAGCCATGTTGTGAAAAAGAAATAGACCAAAAGAAAAGAAACATAAAAAACAAAAAATGGGAAAACAGTATGCTTTGATCTGCATTCAGACTCCATAAGTTCTTTCTCTTGATGTGGATAGCATTTTCCATTATAAATCCTTTAGAATTATTTTAGATTATTGTATTGCTGAGAACAGAGCTAAGTCATTCATAGCTGATCATCATACAATGTTCATTCTACTGTGTACAATGTTCTCCTGGTTCTGCTCATTTCACTTTGCATTGGTTCATGTAAGTTTTTCCAGATTTTTCTGAAATCTGCCTCCTCATCATTTCTTATAGCACAATAGTATTCCATTATATTCATAGACCAAAACTTGTTCAGCTATTCCACAACTAATGGGCATTCCCTCAACTGTCAATTTTTGCCACCACAAAGAACTACTATAAATATTTTTGTATATGTAAGTCCTTTTCTTCTCTCTGTGATCTCTTTGGGATACAGACCTAATAGTGGTATTGCTAGATCAACGGGTATACACAGTTTTTTTAGCCCTTTGGGCATAGTTCCAAATTGTTCTCCAGAATGGTTGGATCAATTAAGATGATATTTATAATGCACTTAGTATAGGAGATTAATAAATGCTCCTTCTTTCCTTCCTTCGTTTTTTCCTTCCTAGCTCTGAGGCCAACTCTTTAATCTGTTATACTATGTTGTCTCTGGATATAATTTGCATATTCATATATACAAAATAAATACACAGTAATTTTGGAAGGGAAACCATTGTCCCTGAGAGGATCAGGGAAAGCTTCCTATGGAAGACAGACCTTAAACTAAGACAAGCTTTGAAGGAAACTGGAGATTCCAAGAAGTGGAAGTAAAGCACCTGGATATTCCAGACACCTGGGACAACCAGTAACAAGGAATGGAGGCAAAACAGGGTATGGGGAGTAGAAAGAAACCCAGGTTGGATGACATAGAGTATTAAGGGGACTAATGTACACTAGGGCTAAAATGGTGGGTTGGAGTCCCAGGAGAGTAAGATGGTAAGAACTGTCTTTTAGGAAAATTACTTTGACATTTATGTGGAAAATGGATATGTTGAATTCATCTTATGGAACATGTACTTCGGAAAATGTGACAGTTTGAGAGAGAAGAGGACAAATTCTGTTTTGGACATGTTGATTTTGAAACACCTATAGGACAACTAGTTCAAGATGTTCAAAAATCAGTTATTAATTCCAAACTGAAAAAAAATAAAAATTAAAAAAGGGGCGAGTAGGTGGCACGGTGAATAGAGCACCAGCCCAGGAGTCAAGAGGACCTGAGTCCAAATCCAGCCTCAGCCACTTAACACTTACTAGCCATATGACCTTGGGCAAGTCACTTAATCCCAATTGACCTGCATTCCATTCCCCCCTCCAAAAAAGCAAAAAAATTAAATTTAAATTTAAAAAAAAATTTAATTCCAAACTAGAACTTAGAAGATAGACTAAGACTAGATTTATAGATCTGGGTATTATCTACATAGAGATGGTAAGTGAATCCAAAGTAGCTGATGAAATCGCCAAGTGATTTATAAAGGGAACAATAAAACCAAGAGTCCGAGAGAGTCTTGGAGGACATCCAAGGACCTGACACAGCTAGAGATCAAGCAAAGGAGAGAGAGAAGGTGTGGACAGAAAGGTATGAGGAAAACAGAGAGATAGCAATGTCATGAAAGCCTAGAGAGGAGAGAGTTTCTAGAGGTGGCTCACTGAAGAATGTTACAGAAATTTCAAAAAGGATGAAGACTAAAAAATGGCTATTGGATATGGTGATTAAGAGATCATTAACAGATATATATATAAAACAAAAAGTCATTTTCCAATAGAGTAATGGTCATACGAACAGTCCTCAAAAGAAGAGCTACAAATTATTAACAACCTTGAAAGAATTGTCCACATCAATAATAAGAAAAATGCAAATCAAAACAACCATGACATCTCACCTCTCACCCAGCAAATTGGAAAGATGATAAAAGATGGGAATAGTTAATGTTGGAGGGATTGTGGGGACATATGCACACTAATACACTGTTGATGGAGCTGGAAATTAGTACAACCAAATTGGAAAGAATTATAGAACTGTGCAAATAAAGTGGCTAAAATGCCCATTCCTTTTGATAGTAGATATATATCTTAAGAGTAGAGCAGCTGACAGAGCACCAGGTCTGGAATAAGGAAGACAAGTTCAAATCTGGCCTCAGACACTTACTAGCTGTGTGACCCTGGGCAAGTCACTTCATCCTGTTTGCCTCCGTTTCTTCATCTGTAAAACAAGCTGGAGAAGGAAATGGCAAACCCTTCCAGTTCTCTGCCAAGAAAACCCCAAATGGGGTTATGAAGAGTCAGAGATGACTGAAACTACTAAACAACAACAAAAATATACTTCAAGCAGTTCATTAACAAGAAGAATGTCCCCATATACACATATAAATAAATTTAGAGGCCCTGCCATCAAGGATCAGAAGACTTTAAGTCAGAAAGGACTTGAGAGTTAAAAACAGACATTCAGCCTGGTACAGTGTTAATAGTGCCAGATTAGGCACTTTTTGTGATAGCAAACAACTAGAAATAAAGTAGAAGCCCATCAACTAAATGTAGAATGGCTAAACACATTGTGGTACATGAATATACTGGAATTTAACTGTGCAAAAATATATGGTAAATATGATAAAGAGAAAAGTACAGAAAGACAAAAAACAAGGATGGCCCCAAAGAAAAGATATGAGAATACACTTCCCCCAACTCTTTTAGAAAGGTAGGAGGTTCATGGGTGAGGAATATTGTATATATTTTCAGACTTTTATACACTGCTCAGTTTTTGCTGATTTAAAAAAAGTTTCATTCTTTTATATAGGATTTCTCTGGGAGGCAGAGGAGAGGGATACTGAGTGAAATTTAGATGAAGCCTGCTGAGATGTACTCCCAAATAAAAAAGGGGAAAAGACATATTTGTGTAAAAATATTTATAGCTGTTCTTTTTGTGGTGCCTAGCAATTAGAAATCGAAGGGATGCCCCTCAATTGGGGAACTGCTAAACAAGCTGTGGTATATGGGTATGAAGAATAATATTATTCTATAAAAAATAATAAGCTAGATGATTACAGAAAAACCTGGGAAGCCTTACACAAACTGATGCATAGTGAACTGAACAGAACTGGGAGAACACTGTACACAGTAACAACAATACTGTATGAAGAATTGGGAATAAATGAACTATTCTCAGTAATACAAAAGACAATCCCAAAGGCCTAATGATTAAGCACATTATCCACCTCCAGAGGGAAAAAAATTGATATTGTTTGAATATAGACTGAAGCTATTTTTCACTTCACTTTCTTTCTTTCATCCTTTTTCTTTTATTCAAGTCTTGTATAAAATGACTAATATGGAAATGTTTTACATGATTACTTATATATAACCTATATCTGATGTTTATTTGTCTTGGGGAGGAACAGAATTTGGAACTCAAAACTTTTTTTAAAAGCCAAATGTTAAAAAAAATTGCTCTAACATGTAATTGGGGGGGAATAAAATATTATATATTAAAAGAAATGGTAAAAATAATTAGGTGAAGCAAAAATAAAACATTAAGAATTTTTTTTCAAATAAGATAAAATATCTATATCCTTTGAGCCAAAAATTCCACTGCTAGGCATATACGCCAAAGATACCACTGATGAAAAGAAAGGTTCCATGTAAAACAAAACATTTGAAACTAATTTTCATGGTAACAAAGAAAAGGAAACAGAGTAGATGCCCATCAAATGAAGGTTGGCTAAACAAATTATAGTACATGAATGTAATGGAATATTACTGTGCTATAAGGAATTATGAATATGATTAATGCCATGGAAAGATATATATTGATGCAAAGTGAAGTAACTAAGAAAACAACATTCACAGTGTGTACAATGTAAATGAAAAATCATTCACCACAAAACATTTAAAATTGAATGTTGCAAAATTAAAAAGAAAATATGGTCCCCAAAGAAGGGAAGACACCACTTCTGGTCCTTGGAGAGGATGGGGTACATCCATTGAAGACCAAGTAAAACATAAGATTTTTTTTCAATGTATTGTTAGTTTTTGCTAACTTTTTCTCATTTAAAAAATTAATTATTATTATAGATGATTGAGAAGGGAGAGTGGAAGGAATGTGGAGGGATCCTTAGGAGGTATAAAAAAGAAAAGCTAGGGGTGGCTGGGTTGCGCAGTGAGTAGAGTGCTGGCCCGGAAGTCAGAAGGACCTGAGTTCGGATCTGGCCTCAGCAACTTAACACACACAAACAAAAACCTAGCCGTGTGACTTTGGGCAAGTTACTTAACCCCAATAGCCCTCCAAAAAAAAAAGCAAAAGAAAAGCTATCAAAAAAGTTCCATTTAAAATAGAGAAATCATCTGGAAGGATTTTTTTTTAAGAGTGGAATCACTGGTCACTTTGGAGAGAGCATTTTCAGTTAAGTGATGAAGTCAAAATCTAGATGTCAGGAGGTTTAGAAGAGAGTGAAAAGAGATGAAATGGAAGCACGCACTTACTGTATATGAGTTTAGCAGAGAAGATGAGTGATACAGAAAGACAGCTAGTGAACAGGAAAAGGTTTTTATTGAGTTTTTTATTTGCGATGAAGGAGATATGAGTATATTTCTAGACAGCAAAGAACAAGCTAGTAGATAAAGAGATTGGCTATTAGAGAGATGGAAAGATGATGCTTATGGAGACCTGCTGGAGAAGTCAGAAGGAGATGGAATTGTTTATACATGTCAACAGTTGGTCTAGGCAAGGAGGGGGGTCACCTCTATATCTAGTGAATGAAGCAATGAAGGCTATACCAAAGTTTTCCTTCAGGGAGAAGGTCACCAATAACTAACTGGAGGGTTAAGGACCATAAATTTTGAATTAGTGGGAACCTTAGGGACCCACTCATTTTAGAGATAAGGAAACTGAGACTCACATAGGTTAAGTGACTTGCCCACAGTCACACATAGTAAGTGGCACAGCTAGGTTTTGAACTCAGCTCATCTGACTCCTATTCAGAGCAAATTTACCACCGTATTATCCCATCTCTGGTCAATAACATGGTGATTCTCTGGGCATTACAATGCATTTAGAATATAGTTTGACCTCCTGTTTTATCTATCATTTTATTAATTAACCATCAAGTACTATAAAATGTCATTGATTCTTCTCATCATTATTTTTCACTGAGGTAATTTAAAATAATTTATTTGAAAATCATCTGCCAAATTATTTTTCCTTTTTTCTTTTTCATCAGAGTACTGGCAAACACCATTTAAGGAGAAGAAAAACCTTGCATATGAATTGTTTAGAATGGAGTGCAGGGCCACAGTAGATGGAGTGCTGGTCTCAAAGTCAAGAAGACCTCTAGGTTCAAGTCCTTGCTTTTTTGTATCCCCAGCTGCTATCACAGTATGTGAGGTTTAGTAAGTATTTAATACTTGCTGATTGGTTGAATTAGTAGCATATACATAATTGGAGGCATTTCCTCCACAATCTAGTTACCATGACTCACTGGGGGCCATTAGTGCTCTGGCTAAAGTAAAATGAGGGAGGAGTGAGCCATTATCCACTCTACATTCCAAGTGGCAAAAAGGTAAATGGATTCCTTTAACAATTACAATATGGACACAAGGGAGACAGGCAGGTCCCTAATAAAAAGCCACATGAGGAGTAAGTAGCACAACTGATGGCATTTGAACTCTGGTCCTCTGGTCCTCTGGTCCCTTCTACTTTTCATAAGATTAACAAGCACATTCCCATAGTTCTTGGCTTACAATAAGATCACACCAGATATTCTCAGTGTGGCAGTTAATATGACAACTTATAGTTGGTTAATTTGTATAACATATATTTTGGATTATTATGACCCTAGCTAAATCCCTTAACCTCTCAGAATCCCAAGCAATTAACTCTAAGTCCTGAAATTGTAGAAATGGTATGTAAATATAAATAAACAAATAAATATACACAGGCATATACATATACATACATGTACAAATATACATATATACATATGTAAATCAGACATATATATCTGCATTGGTGATGAGAGTTCTCTATACCAATTAAATTACATGTCCAGGCAAAAAAACCAAATAATCATTAATTCACTAATTAGTAAGCTCTTACTATGATATATATGATGAATATGATGAAAGTAGTTATTAAATGGTTATTGGATTTTGTAATTTGGGGTCATCATTGTGCAAGCTATGTGGTGCAGTAGATATAGTACCAGACCTGAAGTCAGGAAGATCTGAGTTCAAATCCAGCCTCAGACACTAGCTGTGTGACCCTGGGCAAGTCACTTAACCCTATTTGCCTCAATTTCCTCATCTGTAAACTGAGCTGGAGAAGGAAATGGCAAATCATTCCAGTAACTTTGTCAAAAAAGCCCCAAATGGGATCATGCAGTGTCAGACATGATTGAAAATGACTGAATGACAACAGTGCTGTTTATAATCCTTCCCATTCTTGCAATATCTTCTGAAGGCTCAGCATGGCAGGATAAATAGAGAAATTGCCTCAGAACCAGGAAAACCTGGGATCAGGTCGCAGTTCTGACACATTTGGCTATGTAACCCTGGGCAAGTCACTTGACTTTTCAGAGCTCTAGGCATTCTCTAAGATTATAAGCTGTAGACAAGGTGCCGATTTATACTGCACAAAGCAGTTTCTTCATGCAAAGAGTACCCTATGACAAAGAAATCACATGCCCAGCTCCTATCACTATTCCCTTGGAATCTTCTCTTTTTTTAAAGTCATCTTAAAAATTGACCCGAGTGCTTTTAAAATTAAGTCAACTACAGAAAAGTAATGAGTCAGCCTCACGTTCTCAAGCACCAATACCAATACATACCATTTATTATAGATGTGCCAAGCTTCCAAATGTAAGCAATTTGGATCTATGCCCCAAAGGTTACTAAATTGTTCATACCCTTTGAACCAACTATGCCATTCCTAGGCCTATACTCCAAACAGGTCAAAGAAAGAAAATAATTACCTATATGCATAAAACTATCTATAGAAGCTCTTCTCCTAGTGTCCCTAAACTGGAAACTAAGGAGTAATTCTTCTACAAGGTGATGGCTGACAAATCAAGACATATGAATGCAATGGAATATTATTGTGCTATAAGAAACAACAAGATGGGCAATTTCAGAGGAAACTAGTTAAAATATTTATGAACTGATGCAAAACAAAGTGAGCAGAACTGGGAGAACAATTTATACAAAGACAGCAACATCAAAGAGAGAAAAAAAAATAACTGGGCATCTTTAGAATGCTGGACAATACAAATATATGATAACATATATAATGAAGATAAAATATGCCTGTTACTTCCTGCCTGAGAAGTTATGAACTTAAAAGAGATACACATTTTTGGCCATGGCCAGTGTCATAATTTGTTTTATGGGACTATGCATATTTATGATTAGGGTTTAATTTTTTGGGTCATTATTTTTGGTTGTTATTGTTCAGAGGAGGGAGAGAGGAGCAATGAGAGGAAAGCATGTAAATTAAAAAAAAAACAGATTTAATAAAAAATGTCCAAATATGATAGATCTCCTATTATCATCACTGATAAGAGAATGCTACAGAAATGCAAACAGACCTGTCTCATTTCGGTTCTCCTTCTAGGTTCATCTATTAATGTACTTCAGAGTTAATTATCCATCAAATATGCAAATATGCATTACTGTTAGCCTGCTAGACCCTTAGTCAGTGGTTCCTACCTCTATATTACCATATTAATAACAAGGTTCCTTCCTTCTAAGAGCTTCAAAAATCCCATCAGCATCAATAATAACAAATAAAATTAACAAGCATGAAAGCTGGACTATATGGCACATGGGTGATCCAACAGTAAGTGTACAAATGAACACAATTTGTAAAAGTCAATATCTAAATTATGTGCAATGATTAGAATATTTTCTATGTTGTTATGAACAACAAGCACATTGTTTACAGGGATATGTCCTAGATTTATTTCACTTTCTAGCAAGATGTCTTTATGGGTTACTTAATTATGGTATTTGGTTGAGTTGGGAATACTGACTCCTCTAATATCACTCCTGGGAAGATTCTCCTGGCACTTTAATCATACCATAAGCCTATGAAACCTATAAGATTTGTTGCATTTTAAAATTTATATAAGCCAATTTCCCAGTTTACTAACCAAATTAAATAAGAGAACAGCTTGGGTCTGAAGTCTTAGAATCATGAAATTAATTATGTTTGTTAGACCAATGTGAATAGCAAATCTCAGAACTGAGGGCCCTCTCACCTGAGACATTTCATCTCCCTTTGTTAGTGGATAGAAAAATACACTCAACTGCCATTTCTTGCCTTCAATTTCTAAGAATTACTAAAGTAAATACCCACACAACAGACTCTTTTTCATGTTCTATTCGTATTTCCCATTAATTTTATAAGACTAAGAAAATATGTTCCAGACAATATCCTACCACCTCCAATTAGAATATAAACATCACTCTCTGAAATGCTAAATATACTTCAGAGATGGGAAACATTTTCCCCCTCACAAACAGAAATATGTCTTCTAATACTGCCCTTTCCTTTTTTACAGTTTCTAGAATACAACTCCCCAGTAGAATGGAGTTTTAAAAGTTGACTTTCCTGAGCTTTTGGATTGTGAAAAAATAAGGTGATTAAAATTCTGAGTCTTCTCAGGAAATATTCACAAAATTTCCTTTATCTAGCCCTAGGAGCTCCAGGAGAGAGAAGCAGAACACGCATGTGATGTTGGATAAGTCACTCTGTCTCTTTAAGTCTCATTCTCCTTATCTATAAAATGGGAGATTGTGATGGGAAGATCACATAATTTCTTTGGTCCCTTCTAATTCTAAATTTTACAAGGATATAATTCGGACATGGCTCCCACTTCTCACAAGGCAATACATATGTTCAACTCTCCCAAAAAATCTCTCCCAAAATGGTGTCAAACCAGGTATAATAAAACCTTTTATCATAAACTATACTTAAGTTTTGAGCATGGCAAATATGGTAGCTTCCTACCAGAAAAATATTGTCATGTTACATGTGGGCAGATACCAAATGGAGATTAGTGTCCATTATCAGGGAAGAATTATTAGTAGTAGATTCATGAATTAGTGTTCTATTTATATGAGCAATCAAAGCAACTGTATCTTGATGTAAGTATCAACCTGTGCTGTATTTGGTCATTTCAATAGTGACTCTATTGGGGGTTTTCTTGGCAAAGATACTGGAGTGGTCTGTCATTTCATTCTCCAGCTCATTTTATAGATGAGGAAACTGAAGCAAACAGGGTCACACAGTTAGCAAGTGTCTGAGGCTGAATTTGAACTCATGTCTTCCTGACTCCAGACCCAGTGATTCATCCACAGAACCACCAACTGCCTCCATCAACCTGCAGATTTAAGATACTGTGCCTTGAAAAGAGATTAAAGGAATTTCTAAAGGAGTACTGTAAATCTTTTTAATATTTATTTAATTTTTAGTTTTCAACCTTCATTTCCACAAGATTTTGAGTTACAAATTTTCTCCCCATCTTTCCCCTCCTTCCCACCCCAAGACAGTGAGCCTACTGAATGCCCCTTCCCCCAATCTGTTCTCTCTTATATCCTCCCTCATACCCCATCTAACTTTCTAGTAGGGCAAGATGGATTTCTAAACCCCCATGACTGTATATCTTATTTCCCAGTTGCATGTAAAACACCCTTTTTTAATATTTGTTTTTAAAACTTTGATTTCCAGATTATTTCCCTTCTCCCCTCCTTACCCACCCCAACTGGGAAGACAAGCAACTCAATACAGATTAAGTACAGTAAATCTTGATTATCCAGGATCCTCATGTATGGAACATCATGGTAAACCTAGAAACTGATAGACAACTTAAGGTACAAAGTCCCATTAATGACTATGGTTGCAATAACATAAAAATAACTTCTGTGTATTTTAGTGGAAATAATCACATGATTATATTTTCCCATGAAGTGAATGCAAACAACCTAGATAATAAGTTGAAGCAGATTAGTGACTTAAATGGTTACTGAGGATGAAATAAAATGCTGAAAACTCAAAAGAACACTGATAAAAGTCAATGAAGATGTAAATTCAAGGCAAGAAGATAATTCAGGATGTCTCTATTCATAATTGACGTTTGAGAAAGAAAATCATGGCATACTGACAAGGTCATAAATACTTATTATACATTCTACTCTGATGAGAATGAGTCAAGAAAACAAATTGACCATGAGGCGTTTATTTAAGAAAGCAAATTCCAGGGGCGGCTAGGTGGCGCAGTGAGTAGAGCGTCGGCCCTGGAGTCAGAAGGACCTGAGTTCGGATCCGGCCTCAGACACTTAATTCACACACAAAAACAAAAACCTAGCTGTGTGACCTTGGGCAAGTTACTTAACCCCAATTGCCCTCCAAAAAAAAAAAGCAAAAAAAAAAAAAGAAAGAAAGCAAATTCCAAGCTATACACTGGGATCTGAAAAGATTCAGTTCAAAATCCGAAATCTGTGTTTAAAGTACAATGCACTAATTATAATGATGACCATAAGCCATTAAGAAAATGACAAAGAATAGAAATTACATTGTGTTTACTAAGGTAGAGAGAATATGCTTGAATCTTCCAAAATTTTCCTTGCAGGTCAGGAAACCAGGTCAACATAGTTTTCTTTGGAACTATGTCTTTCTGATTGAGGCTGAAGGCCTTAACATTTAATTGTCAAAAAATAGCTTATAAAAAAACACAGTAATTGATTCATCTGTTGTGGACATTAAACAGCATTTGGTCTTTATCACTACAAACAGACTAAACTATCTATCCCTTTTTTAAGTTTGGGGGAGAAAGCAAAAGACCATCTTAACTTCTCTCAAGAAAAGGGAGATATGGGGCGGCTAGGTGGCGCAGTGAGTAGAGTGTCGGCCCCGGAGTCAGAAGGACCTGAGTTCGGATCTGGCCTCAGACACTTAACGCACACACAAATAAAAACCTAGCCATGTGACCTTGGGCAAGTTACTTAACCCCAATTGCCCTCCAAAAAGGCAAAAAAAAAAAAAAAAAGAAAGGGAGATATATAGATATAGATGTAGATATAAATATTGATATAGGTGTAACATATAGCACTATGTCATGTTGAACTTCTAATAAAAGCTAATGGAAGTACTCCTTAAGTGAGTATATATTAAATTATTTTAACAAAGAAAAAAACTCCACAACTTCCTGCTGACAATGAGAGTGTGGTATGGATGTGGATGGATGGACTAATGTGAATCTCAAGGATCCAGATGAATATTAGAATACAGATTATAACAATAAAATTATTCCCTACCTCCTGATGCTCAATTGTATATTTTTATAATAAATATGAATTATAAATTATTGTTACATTGCAAGAAACCTATCTGCAAATTAGCAGCCCTTGATTTTATCACATCATAGTAAAGTAACTTGTCCCAACCTATTTTTATAGAACCAGAAATCAAGGGACAAACATACTGGCCTTTCTCTGATCCATCAGAAAAGAGTTATGACTACTGTCACCAACTATTTGACCCAGGCAACCTGAGACTATGAAGGATACTTACATTATTTCATTAAAAGCTAAACCAATTAACAAGGCAGAGCTTATTTATAAATCTGGTCAAAGGTGATTAAAAATTTGAATATCTTTGGTACATACATTATTCATTTGGAATTAGTGATAATTTGACCTGGGCTGAAGCAAACTTTTATATTATCTATGAATAAAGGGTTTGTAAGCAAATTGAGCATGTAAATGAGACTCCTGGGGGTATATTTAGCCTACTTCAGAGTGCAAAATTCTCACTAAATCCCACTAATCTTACTTCCAATTAGGGAGATTTTATAGAATATGGATAGGTAAGGAGATTAATGAATCCACAGTGTTTAGCTTTAGGAAAAGGCGGGGAGAGAGGGATAGTTAAACATGAAGTACTTTTATGGTGACAAAGATGCAGAAAATGACCATACTCTTTTTTTCTGCATACTGTTGAATTGAGCAAATGTGATCAATGACTAGGGGGGGAGGGGGGCTGGCTCTCCTTCCCCACCTTGCTCCCACACCCAGACCCAATAAATAACAATATTAGCTCAGAGCAGCCAATTAGCAGAAGGTCATACACAGGTTGTTTTAATGTTGACCTTATGGACTTCAAGGGCTTTACCTCACAAAAACTTTTCTACTAAAGGGATCCCAGATTCTTCATTCAGTGATTCAACATGCAATTACATTATTACTTCTAAAGCTCTCATTGAACAAATCTTTTCAACCAATAACAATCAACCAAACCATACTCACTGGAAACATAACATGGTCAGTATATTGTTGGTTCCTTGCTTATTGGTATTTAGTCATTTCAGTCAAGTCCTACTTTTTCTAACCCCATTTGAAGTTTTCTTGGCAGAGATACTGGCATGGTCTGCCATTTCCTTCTCCAACTCATTTTGCAGATGAGGAAACTGAGGCAAAAGAGTTTAAGTGACTTGTCCAGGATACATACCCAGTAAGCATCTGAGGCCAAATTTGAACTCAGGTCCTAGCTGTGCACAGTGCATAGCAAAGGCATAACAAACAACTTCCTATCTTTCTAGAAGTTTACAATCTAATTTTAGAAATAAAAACTTACATAAGAGATCATGAGAGAACAAGGTATTACTTAGAAATATCTACATAAAATTGGGGTGGATAAGTGGTGCAGTGAATAGAGCACTGGCCCATGTGACCTTGGGCAAGTCACTTAACCCCCATTGCCTCAAAAAACAAAGTGCTACATTTCGAGATCCCAGGTCTCCTCACCCTGGAGTTGGGGCATTTCTAATGATCTTCTGCTGGTCCATTCTTGGTGCCCACTTTAAATCTTTGTTCTTCATTTAGGCTATTAAGTATTAGAGAATTATTAAGTATGTTCTTTAAAAGACTGGTTTTGGTTGCATTCACACAGAAAAATAAACAAAACTAGTAGTAGTTGTTGTTTAGTTGTGCCCAACTCTTTGTGACCACATTTGGGTTGGTTTTTTGTTGGGTTTTTTTTTTTTGAAAAGATAGTAGAGTAGTTTGCCATTTCTTTTTCCACTTCATTTTACAAATAAGGAAACTGAAGCAAACAGGGTGAAGTGACTTACCCAAGGTCACACAGATGGTAAATGTCTGAAGACATATTTGAACTCAGATCTTCCTGACTCCAGGCCAGTGCTCTATGCACTACACCACCTAGTTGCCCCTAAAACCAGCAGAATGGATAAAAATAAAAAGGCATCCAACAATGAGAGAGAAAGAGAGAGAGAGAGAGAGAGAGAGAGAGAGAGAGAGAGAGAGAGAGGACGAACTTTGAGGATTGTTTTGTTGTTTCTTTTTTAACTTCTACAAGTATAAAGTTGCTGAACCACTGGCCACCCTATTTCTCCTGACTCAAAAAAAAAAAAAAATGAACCCTCCCCTCCACCTCCAGCTCTAGTCGACTGCCCTTTCCCATGCACACAGCAACTGTGGTTAGTATTCTCCACTGCTCAATACTGTATACAATAAAACAGAATAACCATTTACTTCCTCCCAAGTTGCAGAGGATTGTTTAGTTTTGTTTTTCAAAAAAAGAGGAGGCAGTTTGAGATAACACATCCAATGTCTAAACAGATGTGGGTTTTCTCTAACTCCAGAACCTAAAAGTAAAGGTTAATGGATTCCTGAGGCTTCCTTTACCCATCCTAATTCCAGGAGGCTGTTGAGTCTTTGCTTCTTGCCCTTTTTGTCCATCTCAAAAAGCTGTCAACAGCACCATTAGAGGACCCATTGGTGTGTTGTCTCCTACTTTGATATCAGGTATATACAAGCAGTCCAACCTTGACTTAATACAGTGTCACTTCTCTAAAATAATGGATATTAAATTGTTGTACTTCTAACTTCGATTATTCAAGATTATGTCTCTTACTTGTAACAATGTTGTAATAGAATAAACAGTGCCTGAAATATTGTGTAGGGCTAATTAAGTGAGGTATGTCTGTGTTTATAAAAAATAAACTTGCATGATGAAAAAATGTGTGTATGCAGATATATAGGCATGAAATTTTAGAAAATTATATTCAACCAAGACATGAATTTAGAATGCAAACAACTACAACTCAGTGTTATTAAAATTAAATTGTTGGGCTAGGAGGGGGACTAGCAGTAGGCTAGTAAATGTTTAAGTATTGGCTTTGAATAGATAGATAAGTATTGACTTTCCATAGACAGACAGATAGATAGGCAGATGTTTAACCAGTAGCTTGAGAGATGGTTTTAAAGTTCAATCTGCACTATTAACATTTTTCCACCACTTTCTTTAAGTTCTAGACAATCAACACAATAATAAATACAGAACTGATCTGTAACAATTAATGTGCTCACACTGGAAATTTAACAATTGGTTCTAACAAGTTGGTTAGAGCTGACAGGGAATGTACCAGACCTATGATTCCATTTATGTAAGGAACTCCCTGAAAGAACTGATTATTAACAGCCCATGACAGGGAAATCCAGAGTTTGCCCCTTTTGCTAAGTCCTCATTTCAAAAATTCAGTCCCAGAGAGTTGAACCTTCTCTTCCATCTTGGTCAGACCCCACCCAATTGTACATGGAATCTTATCTAAGGTGAATTTCTGCTCATTGTGTTCCAGTCAAGACAGTTTGGGTGGAGGTAGATCTTTTTTCTAGAATGGGTCACAACCCATAATTTAAGAAGTCCTGAAGGGGTAGAGAGTGGAAAAAGTTTGAGAAGAGCTAGTCTAGATTGTGCAAGGCTGGTGGTGATCTGGATGTAGAGATAGTCCCTTTTTCCAAGAGCCTTTCACTGGAGTGATCCCATTTTTCTTTGTAAAGTCCACCACTCATTAATCATTCACCAATCAGAGTTGACTTCTATCTGCTGGAACACCCAATAGTCCAAGGACATATAAGCCTCAAGAAGTGGCCATGATTCCTTTTTGATTATAGAAAGGACAGTGAACCCTTTTTGCTAACGATCTGTTAGGTGTGATTGATAAAACATTTAAATTTACCCAAAAACTATCTCTTTAAATGATTTTTGACTCATCACATCCCAATGAGGAAAATCCCTCCACCAATGCAGATGATACCTACATTATAACTTAAAGTCTTGGAGTGAATACATGCCTTCCCACAGAGCCAGGATATCAGAAGAAAATATCCTATTATGTCTCCAACTGATGAGGTCCAAAGGTTTGGGCAGAGCCACAAGGAAAGGCTTATGGCCTCATGCAAATGCCTCATCAACTGGGAAGATTCAATCAGAGTTCAAGGGGGTTCCCAGAGCCTGTACCTCATCACAACTGTCCAGTCACCACAGGGCATCTCTCAGCAAAACTCTCTCTCAACAACAAAGTTTATATAGACTTAATTCTTTCAAAAGTTAATATTAAAGATAGCAGAGAGGAAAAAAAAATATGCCACTGCTCTGTAACATTTACCAGAGTTCATATGATTAAAACGTGAAGGAGAATTTACCTAATTAAACCAAAGTAAAAATATGTCTTATTTGATTAGCCCTCTCCTTCACACTCCTGGATAGCATAACTAAATGTCCTGGTGCAGTGCAATATAAGCAGCTGTCATTTTAATGAAAATATCCTTCAGTAAATTCAGAGAATTTACCATCCACCACCTAATGTTAATCCATGTCAATCCCATTTAACAACCAGAAAAGTCATTATGAGCTTGTCAGCAATTTAATTTCCCTAAATGATTTTAATTGACTTTTATTAAGCATTTGCCACTAACATCATTTCCCCTTAATAACAAAGTATAACAAAATTAAACCTCATAAATGCAAACTACTTTTTAAGGCCATGCCTTTCTGAAAAAGCAGTCGATATGGCTATTGAGTGTGTAATGTCTTGTCTCCAATTTCAGAGCTTAAAAAAATAGAATAATGAACAGATAATAAGCAACACCATTCTTGGATATGGAAGGGCATAAAGGCAATGAGCTAAAAGGGCAGCTACCCAGACTGCCAGACTATGTAGAGCTCAAAGTCAGCCTGCCTACTCCCTAGTCATAAGCAACCACAAAGAGCTGCCAGAAGAAGTTATACTGATGGGGTATGGGCTCTGAGAACCCTACTGAATCTTCCCACTTGATAAGGCATTTGCCTGAGGCCATATTTCATATCTGCTAGGCCCAAATTTCTGTTACTCTTAACCTAGCCTAGCCCTCCACTGTCCAGCTACTTCCCACCCTGGATCCTATCAAAATATCTATACCCAAATCTGTTACCCTTAAACCAGCCTAGCCCTCCATTGTCTATCATCTCCAAGTAGCCTTCAGCTTTCCCACCCTTAATCCCATTCCTAGAATCTGACCTCAGTCATGTCAAGAACCTCCTTAGACTCCTCAAGACCCTCTCCAACCCCTCCTCTAGACCACCCCTAGACCCCTCCCACAATCTTTCTGTATATAAGATCCATCTTGCCTCCGTGAAGGGGCTGAGATCCAATCTAGCGCAGACTCACTCTGTCAGATTGTTCTGGCCCACTTGTCCAATACAAGAGTCACAAATACTTACGCTCCTTAAGAGTCTACCCATTAAGGGGAATCTTTAATAAACTTTGCTTTTCTTTGGTTGAGAGAAGGCTTGAGTCGAATTCATTTGGCAGGACCTGTCGTGTTGGTATTTTGGGGGCTCAAGCACCCCTAAACCCCAAACTTGAACAATACAACTATACTGACTACACAAAATCATGCCACCATCTATAACAGAGATGTCAAACATCGAGGTGACCTCATGGGACCTGCAGCATCCCTTAGTTCAGCCAAACCAGATTAAAAATAATTGGGAAATATTTAACAAAGCAAATAAAAATACAATAAAACACAGATAACATTACATATTAAAATTGTCATCCATGGCCCACATGAATCCTCATGTATGGATGAGTAGCCCCCATTTCTCTTTGAGTTTGACATGACTGATCTCACCACTACACAGTTACTCTTCTCTGACCCCCTATCACTGACTCATCGGCTCTTCCAAACTTTTTCTTTAAGCTCCCAAACCCTACTTCTGCTCCCCTTAACAGATGACCATACCCACTATTTTAATGAGAAGACTGAGGGTATCCTTTTTAAGCACACTTATATTTGCTCCTCTATACCTCAAAACTTCGGTTAAGCATTTATTCATCCTCTAAGTCTCTCTGGTTTAGAAGATGAAGGACTTTCCACCAAGCCAATGTCAGCTCCAATCTTACCTCAGATATGAGAGTTCATTACTAGCTGTGTGGTTCTGGAGAAGTTACTTAACCTTTCTGGGGATGCACTTTCATACTGATCTCTAAAGTTCCTTCTAAATCTAAATCTAGCTCTAAATCTATGATCCCTCTCTATTTGTTAATTTGATTATATCCTCTCCCATCTCTTCCAGTTCCCTATTTCACCCATCTCTCTCCTTGAATTTCTACTTACCTACTGACTCTTTCCCTTCTACCTACAGAAGTGCTCTGGCCTGTCTACCCTGGAGAGGCATCTAGACCATACAATGGAGAGAGCACTAAACCTGAAGCTGGAAAGACCCAAGTTCACATCCTTATTCAGATATTTATTCACTGTATGATCTTGATCAAGTCATTTAATCTCTACCTGCGTCACTTTCCTCATCTGTAGAAAGAAAATAACAATAATACCTATCTCCCAATGACGTTTTAAGAATTAAATGTGGAAATATTTGGCAAACCTTGAAATGCTATATAAATGTTAGCTATTACTACTATTTTTAAGGACTTTCTTTGTTATTGCTGCAACTCTCAAGCTATCATTCTTTCACTGTATTGTTCTTGTTCAGTTGTTTTCCATGCTTTTATGTCTGATTTTTTGTGATCCCCTTTAGGGACCTATTAGAATGATTTGGCACTTCCTTCTCCAGCTCATTTCACAGATGAGTAAACTGAGGAAAACAGGGTGGAGTGATTTGCCCAGGGTCACACAGCTAGGAAATGTTTGAGGCCAAATTTGAACTCAGAGAGATGAGTCTTCCTAACTCCAGGTCTGGTGCTTTCTACTGGCCACCTACCTCAGAATCTATTCCTTCTCTCAACCTCATATAATCTATTTTTGATTATATTTTTATGAAAGTACACTATGGAAAGTCATCTAAGACTTCCTGGTTGCTAAATGTAATGGTCTTTTCTCAGTCCTCATCAAACTTGTCCTCTTTTCATCATCTGATACTTTCAGCAACTTTCCCCTCAATACGTTCTTCATCCTAAGCATTTATGATGCTGCTGCTTCTCTGGCTATAGGTCTGACTACTATCTTTGTCTTTCTTGCTGCTTTACTTTGCTCCTAACTTGAAGGGAGAGTGTACCCTAAGACTCTTCACTTGGCCCTTCTTCCTTCCCTCTCCTCTCTTCACATCTTCCCTTGTTAACTCACTGACTTCTGTAGCTTCAATTATTACATGTCTGCATTTGTACAGATAAGTAAATATGAAATAATTTAGTGCATGCTACTATAAAAATATTTATTTCTCCAGGGACAGTAACTATTGTCTTCCTTCATTTTTATATCCTCATTTTTCTGCACTTCATAGATACTTAATAAATATTTGCTGCATTGAATTTAAATTAGGCATAAAACTAAAAAATCAGTGGGGATTATATATTCATTCACTGTCCAGGGTGCTGAAAGCTTTGGTGACTAGAAATCATTTTTTTAAGTCTTTATATGGTATGGCCACAAGCATAATATTTTAGTTTTCTTAAAGTAAGATTTTGTGGTCCCATGATGCATCTATTATGAAAAATGGAGGATCTGGGGATGAATAATTACTAAATTCACATATCAGGATACTAGTTATACTGTTCAGTACACATAGTAAGTACTTAAAATATGTGGGACATAGGGATTAATTTTCATCTCTACTTGAAAGATAGGCATATTTTTAAAAGGCTTTATAACACATTAATAAATACCAGCATATAAAAAATTAAATATAAGACAAATTCCAAAAAGACACATATTCTCATTTACTTGTGAAAAATACTGATTTTCATTACAGTAAAACATTTTACTTGAAGAAACAATAATTAGCCTTTAACAATATAAATGTAATTCATATTTAGCACTTCAAGTCCAAAGAATGGGGAAAGAAATTAATGAGATGTGGAGCTGAGTTTTTATGCCAATCTGATCATAACAGCTCCAGACCTTTGCTTAGCTATCTCCATATGCAATTCAGTTTATTATGTCCACATTAATGTGAAGGTGTAACTTAACATTAATAAAAAGGACAAAACCCAATACTTATAGCATTGGTAAAGTACAGATAATTAAATAATTGGTTTTTTTCTTAAGCTATGATAAATATCCCCAAAGCTATCAAATTCATTTATCAAATTGTTTTCCATCCTGCCTCCTTCTTTGCAAATGTGGAGAACTCTGGCTATAGAATGCCACATATAATGTCTGATTTTTTGATGTGTTAGTTTTCCTAAAATGCTTCTCATCTCTCTCTCTCTCTCTCTCTCTCTCTCTCTCTCTCTCTCTCTCTCTCTCTCTTTCTCTCTCTCTGTTTCTGTGTCTCTGTCTGTCTCTCTGCTACTGTTATAAGGGATGACTTTCTGGATGGGAAAGAGCAGAAGGATACACTGGGAAATACAGGTGACATAAAAATAAATGATATCAATAAAATTTCTTTTCAAATGTGTCATCAATCTTCCTGGTTGCTTCCCTAAGCAAAACTAGTCACTATCAACATCCCCTTTTACCTCTGCCCTACCAGACAGAAATATGGCAAGGTAGTTTTAGATTAAAACATTATTTCAATTACATTAATGGCTAGCATTTATATAAAACTATAAGGTTTGTAAAGCACATAACAAACATTGTTTATTTAAACCTCACAACAACCCAGTAAAATAGATGCCATTATTATCCCCCTTTACAGATAAAGAAATGAGACCATAAGGTTAAGAAACTTGCCCAGGGTCACAAAGATTATAAATGGCTAATGTAGGATTTGAATTCAGGTCTTCCTGACTCCAATTCCATTGGCACCTGGCTACCTTTCAACATTTATTGATATAAAACATGGCAGTAAAGTCAAACTTTGCCCTCATCTCATGACTCAATCCATGTTATGGTACTTGGGCAATTGTCCATGATATCCATGTCATGGCCTTAAAACTACTGATTCTTAACTCGGGGAGTGGGGGGAAGGCACTTGGGAAGAAGTGTAAAAAATGAAATAACCTCCTTCCCTTTCAATTCAGTATATGATGGAATATGTCTTACTACAATGTCTCTTTGGAAAAGACAAAAATCCTAGTTTATCTTTCAGCCCAGAAGGCAATATATTTTATTTAAAGGAAAAATGACCAGCAGATAGGGAGCTCATTTGGCTCTCTGCTGACTCCCTCCAAACTTAAAATGATTCTCACAATTTCATTTCCTTCCACTGTCTAAAATGCAGGAGCCACATAGAGATAAGGCTAAAGATATTTCTTTAACTCAGACTTCCTCAACTTGCCCTAGTTGGATATAAACCAGGAAATGGAATTACCATCACCTTTCCCTACTGGTTTCTGTCTACACAGACCTGCACAGTCCCAAGAATGGGGAAAGTAATTAATGAGAGTTGGAATTGAGTTTATTATGCCAGTCTTGACCACAACAGCTCCAAACCTTTGTTTAGCTATCTCCAGGTGCAATTCAGTTCATTATTTCTGCATTAATGTGAAGGTGCAGTTTAAAATCAATAAATAAAAGAGGTGGGGCCCACAGAGTTCCACTCTTCAACAAATGAAGGAGAGCTAGAGAGTCTTTTGTTGTTTAGGAATAAGAAGATATTATGTAAGAGCTTGCAAGGTAAAGGGAAGGAAATTGGGAAACAAAATAGATTCATAAAAGAAGTACATGGGAGGGAAGGTACCAGCAGGATTCCAAAATGTTTTCACTGACTGGTGCATGCCTGATAGGAGACAGGATCAGGAGGTAAAGCCTGCTTTAAAAGGGAACATCAGAAAAGTCCGATACAACATGATGACAAAAGGAAGGGATGCAATGACCCAAGTAGAGATGCAACAATGGGCATCAAGCAGAAAAACAGTAAAGGCAGGTTAGTACAACCATGGACTGACTATATGAAGCAAAGAAGAAAAGAAAATTCCCATTCTCCAGCCATAAAAGACCTTGACCTTTTTTTAAAAAAAATCTCAAACTGAAAGTTCTAAAAAGAGAAAATGTTTAGGGTGGTACTGCACTTCATTTTCATGGGCTGGCTCCCATACCTGGAATTTTCTCCCTCCTCATCTCTACCTCCTGCCTTCCCTGGCTGCCTTCAAGTTTTCTCTAGAGTCCCACCATCTGTGAGAAGCCTTCCCCAGCACTCTTTAATCTTAATGCTTTCCCTCTGAGATTTTACTTCTAATTTATCCTGTGTATATCTAGTTTGCACATGGGTATTTGCAAGTCTCTCTCATTGGACAAGAGCTCTTTGGGAAGAGAGACTGTTTTTTTGCTTTACTTTGTATCCTTAGAGATTAGCATAGTTTCAGGCATATAGTAGGTACTTAGAGGTGCTTGTTAACTTGATTTGACTCAGTATGGTAGAAACAGCACTCACTGTCCTTGAAATCAGTCAGAGGACCTGGGCTAGTTTACACTGACTAGCTGTGTGGCCTTGGGCTAGTTATTTTGCTTTCCTAGGTCTTGTTTTCCTCATTTGTAAAATTTGGGAACTGGGCTAATAGCCTCTAATATTCTTTCCAGATGTAGGTCTATGGTACTATGGTCCTGGGTTCTGTCAAAGGGTTTCAGGTTGCTGGGGTGGCTAGGTGGTGCAGTGAATACAGCACTGGCCCTGGAGTCAGGAGGACCTAAGTTCAAATCCAACCTCAACTGTCCTACCTTCCCCCCTCAAAAAGAAAAGAGAAAAAAAAAGGGTTTCAGGTTGAAAAACTGAGGGGAGCTGTTAGCTTAAAGTAATTGAAATGGCTTTGGAAACAGCAGTCTCAACCTGGAGTCAGCTGGGTGTGAAACTGCCAATTAATTCAAATATTTATCAGAGTAATAGTTATTACTCTGAGCGATGCACTGGGCCAGATGGAAATAAAAAGATGAATAGAACAGAGTCCTTGCATTCAAGGAGTTTGTATTCTAGAACACAACTAACCATAACAGAATTAAAATCATTTAAGTGCTAGAGGAGCAACAGAAGCATAAAGAAGGGCCCGATTATTTCTCTGACCAGAGGAATTATACTTCAGAAAGAACCTTGTATCTAAGCGGGGTCTTGAATAATGACACAGGAACAGAAATTGGTTAGATGAGGAAGACACCCTAAGTGGAAGAACAGCAAAAGCAAAAACATAGAGGGAGAAAAGAGCATCATAGGCTGTGGGGTTTGTTTGTTTTTCACAGCTGATGATTAAAGATAAGGTGCATGAAAGGGAGTAGCTTCAGAAAAAGTAAGGCCAAATGAAAGGAAGCCTAGAATGCCAGACTAAGGAGTTTAAATTTTAGTTTGTTACTTGAAGACAAGTGTCCCCAAACACCTAGCACAGTGCCTGGCACACAGCAGGCAATTAATAATGTTCACTGATTGATTAACAGGGAGTGACATGATTTAAATGGAATTTTAGGAAGATTACTCAGCAGTCACAGTGGATTGAAAATTCAATAAGAGTCATCAGTTTCCTCATTTGTAAAATGAGACAGTTGGGCCAGATGATCTCTAGAATCCCAGCTCTAAATCTATAATCCTACGAACGGGGGGATGTGGTGGTCAAAAAACCTAATGTACTCTGAAGCTTCATTAAGGGGGATTTAACCTCCGGGATTAGGAAGGGGATAGTCTGGCTTGGCTCTGCCCTGGTCGAGCCACATCTGCAGCACTACTCTCAGTTTTAAACAAAGAGCTTTAGGAAAGGTTTAGATAAAGTGCCCAAAGTTAAGAACTGCTCAATAGGGACACATCAGGTTCAGCCTTGAGAAGAGAAGCCTTAGAGGGCCTCAAGTGTTTTAAGGGAACTCACATGGAGGAAGCCTCAGAGGGCAGAATAAAAAGCAATGGGTACAATTTGTAAGGAGTCCATTTCTAGCATGATAGGCTGCTTCAGTAGGTACAAGCAGTTTTCCAGCACCTGTCAGGTAAAACAGAGGGAACTATTGTTCAGACAAAGATTGATCAAGATGATTCCTGAAGACTCAGATTTGGTGATTTGGGGCCTTTTCAGGGATGTCACTCACCAGCATCACTTCATAGCATACTCCTAAGAGTGCTTACTCAGGATTAAAAAAAAATCATTACATAAAGGTAGCACTGGAGGAGAACAAGGGATATGAGTAGCTAGGACAGGACTGCTATCTAATGGTCAAATTCAAAGTTGGACAGGAAGAATCTGATGAATAAATGAATGAGTAAACGAACAAAAGAGTTTTTATTAAGTACTTGCTATGTGCCAAGCAGCATAAGTGCTATGGATACAAAAACAAAAAATCCAAGGCAGTCCCAGTCCTCAAGGATGGTGCATTGTAATAAGGGAAGGCAATACAAAAAGGGGAGGGGTAGCCAGGAATGACATTTGGCCAGGGAAGTCAAAAAGGAGTTGAGTAGAGTCAAAGGGCAATTGACTCTCCCTTTCTAGAAATTCTCATAAACAATAATTTGTTATTATTCCCAGATAGAGGTATCTCCCTAGTGGCTTGACTGCAGCATGGCATGGTGGGTCTGAGACTGGCTAGATTGGGTAAATTTTCACTGATCGAGAGGGTACAGCCCCAGGGCAAGAATTGAGGGATACCTTCTTGTTGAGAAGAGGCAACCCCTTGGCAGAAAGAATACTACATTTACAAAGAAAGGAAGGAGTAAAGAGCCTGGGGGTCTTAAGAAGAATAAAGAGTCTATTTAGTAGGGATGAGAGAGACAGAAAGATGGAGAAATAAGGACTAAACCACATCAAGCTGAATTGTATGACTGGGCCAAACACCCACAACTGGCTGTTTATAGCTCATTTGGGGTATTGAAACTCTGGCCTTCTAGGTCCTTGGGTGCGACTTTTTGACTGGATCCAAGTTTTACAGAACAAATCCTTTTATTAGAGGGATTTGTATTATGAAGTTTGGATTCAGTCAAAGGGTCACACTTGAGGACCTAGAGGACCACACATGGCCTCAAGGCTACAGGTTTCCCACCTCTGCATAACATGAATTCTTAACATAATAGCAAAGTATATTTAAAAACCTAGCCAGCTATCCTGGCACACAATGAACTGGTGACCCAATATGGAAAGTCTGGATGTATACAGGAGCATAATTAAGTTTAGCCTCCAGGTCAAAATCTAAAAGGGAAAATATATCCACCCTATTCCCATGAATAGTGGCAATGAGAATAACCAGTGGTAGACACAGGAGACATCGAGTGATGTGTAAGGGAGATTTATCACAGGGGATGATACAGATTCACAGAAAATGATCTATTCTCCTTGTCAAATTCTAAATTTTAGTCACAAAATGAACTGTGAACATAAAGGACTGCTTGCCTTTCACCATGCCAGAAAGACGAGACTATAGAGTAAAATGTGTTCTTCATACAGAGCACAATATCAAGGTGTTATTTTTTCCCAGGGAGAAGCAATATGGAACACAAAGAGTATCCTCTGTTTCATCTGCAACATTCCTCCTCTACTAAGAATGCCATACCTTCAATCATCCAGCACATAGATAGCATTTAAACTATGAATAGATATTTTATATCGAAGTTATTTTATCTTTTTTCTTTAGAACTAGAGGTAGTGAATAGAACTTTGTACTTATCTCATCACAATGTCATTTATTAGAATGTGAATACAGGCAAGTGTAATGATTATGGGAATCTGAAGAACTTCCCTGATTTGAAAATCTTCCCTGCCCCCTAATAGGCTGAATGTAATCCCATGGAACCTGTGGTGGGAGGAGTTTGCTGAAGAGTAGAGTAGAGCCCACAGGAAGCTGGGAGTAAGAGAAGTTAGAGAGGAAGGGAAGAGAGGACTCACTCAAGCAGACAGCTAGGTTTGTGAGTGTTAGTTTGTGGGAAGGTTAAAGAATGCTGTAGCTCTCTGTGCTGCTATGATATATTAACTTCTTTGCTACTATGGTGGGAGAGATTTCTGGTTTTAGATATGGTTTTCTGGTGTTGTGAATAAATGTTTTGCTTCTGTCTTCTATACAGAGAATCTGTTATATTTTTCAACTGAGCACCATGCCAGCGTATTCACAGTTGCTGTTGGCACTGTGAATACTGTGTTTCGCTATAGCAAGTCACAGCCTCCATGGAACTTCAGTTCCTTTATCTGTGAAATGGAGGAAATCACAATGCTGACAATCATGGAATCCTAGAGTTAGTAGTAGTAGTCTTCTAAAGCAAGAAGGAATAAATCAGTCAATGAAAGGACCTTTCCAGTTTTCTTATACCTCATTCCCTTCCCTGTACTCTGCAATCCAATAACACTATCCCCCTTGTTGATTGTCAAACAAAGCACTCCACCTCTCAACTCCAGGCTTTTTTTTTTTTCTTTTTTGGAGGGGGGAGGGCAGGGCAATTGGGATTAAGTGACTTGCCCAAGGTCACATGGCTAGTGAGTGTTAAGTGTCTGAGGCCAGATTTGAACTCAGGTCCTCCTGACTCCAGGGCCAGTGCTCTACTCACTGTGCCACCTAGCTGCCCCAACTCCAGGAATTTTTACTGGCTTTCCTCCAAGTCTAAAATTGTCTCTCCCACCATTACCAGCACTCTTCTTCCCTGGGTTCCTTCAAGTCTCAGCTAAAGTCCCACTTTCTGCAAAAAGCCTTTCCCATTCTGCCTTCCCTCTGAGACCACTCCCAATATCTATATATGTGTGTGTATATATATATATACATATATACATGTGTATATGCATATATATATACATATATATATATTTATGCTAACATTTATATAGTGCTACTGTGCCAGTCACTGTACTAACTACTTTACAGTCATTATCCTCACAATAACCCTGGGAGGTAGGTGCTATTATCACCCCCATTTTACAGATGAAGAAACTGAGGCAAACAAGTGACTTGCCCAGAGTCACACAACTAGTAAGGGTCTGAGGCTAGATTTGAACTCAGGTTTTCCTCATTCTAGACTCAGAGTTCCATCCACTATACCACCTAGCTATCCTATAGTAGGATCTAGTGAGTTTTTTCTTCTTAATATGGGGGAGATATAGGCATATTTGCAGGTGGAAGGAAAAAGTCAGTAGTAAGAGAGAGATTAAAGATTAGAGAGAATATGAGGAATGGTGGCAATCTGTTGGAGAATGAAGAGTCCTTAGCCAACTGGGGTGCACCTCGACAGCCTGGGAGTGGCAGGAGGGTCCCTGGCCTATCAATAACGGCTACAGGAGGAACCCGGAAGGCCAAAAGGACAGTCAGCAAAACAATCATATGAGGCAACTGAGAGACTTCCTGGTTAGGAGACTTCCTGGTCTGCTACACCGGAAACCTCTAAGCCTGATGAGCTGACGTGTCCATGTGGGCAGCAGGTTACCACCCCTCACTCTCGGGGCAGTACGTGATTGGCTCGCAGTGGCGGGGGACTGCTGATATTAAACACCTGGAACTGGAGGTTGGATTAAAAAGGAGGCTGCCTGACGGGGTGGGGCTGCAGCTGGCTGAGTTCGCTTGTATGTTCTGATCAGAGAAAAATAAAGAGAGTTCTCCTTAAACAGAAGGGTGTTCTGCGTGGGTAGTTCTTCTAGAAAGTCTAGAAGCAGGAGACGTCCTAAGACTGGGAAAAGGTAAACATGTTCTTGTGGGTTCGAGACCCTTGGAACCCTAACAGGAGAAGATGAAAGGGGATGGAATATTAAGGGTGCATGCAGAGGGAGGGTTTGGTCTTGACAAAGAGAAACCCACCTCTTCATCAGAGACTGGAAGAAACAATGAAGGGTGATAACAGAAGGATGTAAGATGAGGAGAAGGGGTGAAAACAGATTTCTCCAAAAAGAGTCAAATTTGAACCCAGGTCTTCCTGATTCCAGGCCCAACACTAACCACTGTGCAACCTAGCTGCCATGTTTGTACACAGTGGTTTGTATATCGTTTCTCTGATTAGACTGAGTTCATCAAGGGCAAGGACTGGGTGGTTGTTTTTTGTCTTTCTTTGTATCCCTAGCACCTGGCATAGAGCCCAACATATAGTAGGAGCTTATTAAATACTAGCTGATTATTGAAAAGGCATCTATGGAACATGTTATGTGATAACTTATGTGCCAAGCACTTGTGACAGAAACAGAAAAGAGAGAAGAAAAGAAACCCTCCTACAACATCTCTGACAAGTGTGACAAACCTGTGCGTGTAGACCTCTGTGATAGAGAAATCTCTATTTCTCAAGGCAGCTTTTTTTTCCTTTTGTGCAGCTTTAACTGTTAGGAAATTTCTTATATTGAACCCAAATCTGCCTCCCTACAACTTCTAGCCACTGGCCATTTTTTTCCCCTGATGTCCTAACCCAAGGACATCCTTTTCCATGTGATTCTTTTCACATTTTTTTAATCCTTTTCCATGTGATTCCTTTCACATATTTAAAGACAACTATCTGGTCGATGGTTCAGTAGAGTCATGAATAGAGGCTAGACTTAAGTCAGGAAAAAGACCTCTTGTCAGTTACTGTGTTAAAATGTATCTTGTTCTGGTCTCCCTGACCACTACCGACCATCCCTTCTAGTTAGTATAGTTGGTATCTTTATAAGTATCTCACATAAAGTAACCTTAGTGGGAAATATGATTTCAAAGGGCTATCTAGGGGGGCGGAGCCAAGATGGCGGAGTAGAAATAGCTCTTCCAAGCCTCTCTGCCCCCAGATTCCCCCCAAACTATGTAAAAGGGGACTCTGAACAACTTCTGGAGCCCCAGCACCCACAGAACGACACAGAGAAGCTAACCTCCCGCTGAGGACAGCCCAGCACCCTGCAGGAAGGACCAGCGCAGTGGTCTGGGAGCCGGCAGCGCGCAGAGCGCAGGAGCCGAGCCGAGCCCAGGTCCACGTGAGCCGAGGTTTTAGCCCCAGGGCGGCAGGGCCGGCAGCCGGCTGGAGGAACCCCAGAACACCAGCAGCTGTGGCGATTCCAGAATTATCAACATAGACTTGCCTAGGACAAAGTAAGAGGTTAGTGTCCTATGGACTTTGGGACCTGTATTTGGGGAATGCGTCAGCTCCCTCCCTGGGGGCTAGAAGCCGCTGAGGAGACATGCCATTTTGTAGTTTTCATAGGCATTTCCGGCTCCCAGCCTACAAATCGTGGGGAGATCCAGCGATCAGTCTTGGGGGGTAATCGCTCTTGCTTTAACCTCCTGGATCTGGATTGTGATCTAGGGTGGAAGTTGTGGGTGGGTTTATAGCTTGCCAGAAACGGAAGTTGCCCCCCACACGTTCGGGACGAAAATTCCTCTAGCTGACCTTAAAGCCATAGTGTGGCAACAAGCCCAAAAGTCAAGTAATTAAGTGGCAACATGCCAAGGCAAAGGAAACAGAAAAATGCAACCCTAGACTCCTATTTTGGGGGCATAGGGCGGGAAAAGGACTGTGAGGTCAGAAGTCCTGCTCCAAAAGCCCCAAGGGAAAACATGAGCGGGTTGCAGGCCATAGAGGACCTTAAGAAGGACTTTAAAATCAAATAAGAGAAGTGGAGGAAAAATTGGAAAGAGAAATGAGAAGGATGCAGGAAAAGTATGAAATGAGGGTCAACAGCCTGACTGAGGAAAACAACACCTTAAAAAATAGACTAACTCAAATGGCAAAGGAGGCCCAAAGGGCAATGAGGAGAAGAATGCCTTAAAAAGTCGAATTTGCCAGATGGAAAAAGAATCTCAAAGTTCACTGAGGAGATTCATTCCTTCAGAGTTAGACTGGAGCAAATGGAAGCTAATGACTTTATGAGAAATCAAGATGCTGTTAAGCAGATCCAAACAAATGAAAGATTAGAAGGCAATGTGAAATATCTCATGGGAAAAACCACTGACCTGGAAAATAGATCCAGGAGAGACAATTTAAAAAATTATTGGACTACCCAAAAGCCATGATCAAAGAAAGAACCTAGAAATCACCCTTCAAGAAATTCTCAAGGAAAATTGCCCTGATGTTTTAGATCCAGAGGGCAACATAGAGGTTGAAAGAATCCACGATCACCTCCTGAAAAAGATCCCAAAAAGAAAACTCCCAGGAATATTATAGCCAGGTTCCAGAATCCCCAGATCAAGGAGAAAATACTACAAAGCAGCCAGGAAGAAACAATTTCAATATTGTGGAAACACAATCAGAATAGCCCAGGACCTGGCAGCTTCTACACTGAGGGATTGAAGGGCATGGAATATGATATTCCAGAGGGCAAAAGAGCTGGGACTGAACCCAAGGGTCACCTACCCAGCAAAGCTGAGTATTTTGTTTCAGGGGAAAATATGGTCATTCAGTGGAATAGAGGACTTTCAAGCATTCTTGAGGAAAAAACCAGAACTGAATAGAAAATTTGACATCCAGACACAAGAAGGAAGAGATGCCTGAGAAGGTAATCAGGGAAAAGAAATCAAAGGAACTTATCAAAGTTGAACTATTTACATTCCTATATGGAAAAGCAATAACTGTGACTGATGATATCTTTCTCACTATGAAAATAATGGAAGAAGGAGGTGTGGTCATATGAATACATATGTGAATGTGTGTGTATATGGTTACAGTTATATATGGATAGAGGGCATAGGTTGAATTTGTTGGGAAGGGAGGATACTCAAGGGAGGAAATTATGAGGTGAGAGAGGAAAGTGGCAAGAGGAGATGGGGAGAGACAGGGTAGGGTAAACTATCCCATGTAGAAGAAGCAAGGGGAAGTGGTTGCAAAGGAGGGGGAGAATAAGGAAGGCTAAAAAGACAAAACCACATTCCCATTGAATTTTGTTCAGGGAGAAAATGACATACATACTAAATGGGATATCTCAACCTGCAGCAGGATAGGGGAAGGGGGATGAGAGGAGAGATGATGGATGGGAGGGCATCCTTGGGGTGAGGGGAGGTTGGAAGTACCCACTATAGAAGAGGGACAGGATCATGTAGGGAATGGACCAGGTGGGGGGTGGGATGAGTGGGAGGGAATTATAAGCAGCCTTGTACAATATATCTACTATGATAATGTTTTGCATAGCTAGACATGCACAACATATACTGAATTACTTATCTCCCAAGAAGGAATGGGTGACAAGGGAGGAAGGAAATGGATCTGAAATTTGAGGTCATAACATTAAATGTTTCAAATATATATAAATATTATTAGTAATACTCTTTCACTTGTAATAGGGAGATAAGATGTGCAGGCATTGGGACACAAAGATTCACCTTCCTCTAATGGAAAAGTCGATGGGGGTATGGGAGAAGGTATGGGAGAGAGCAGATTGGAGGAAGTGATATCTTGTGGGACTAGTATTCTGGGAGGTTGGGTAGGGGAATAATGGGGGGAAAATGATTGTAACTCAAAATCTGGCGGAAATGAGTGATGTAAAACAGAAGTTAATAAAGCATTTGTTTAAAAAAAAAAAAGGCTATCTAGAAGTCACTTACAGACTGTCTCATAAATTAGGAGTACATAGGAGTCACTGGAAATTGTCTCATAAATTAACACTTCCTGAGACCATGTGCTAAACCAGGGGAAGCCAGCCAGGATTTACTGTAATGGCCTCTCAGTCCTGCTAACTGCTCATGGTCTGTAAGCCTCAGATAAGCTCTAGATGTGAAAAATAAAAGCAGCAGGACCCCAGGTGTTGCTGATAACTTTGAGATGATGTGGATATGTTAATGAACTAACCCTAAGGCAGGCAGTTAGGTGGTATAGTGGTGGATAGAGTCCCAGACCTAGAGTCAGGGAGACTCATTTTCCTGAGTTCAAATCTGGTGTCAGACAATTAGTAGCTGTGTGACTCTGGGCAAATCACTTTAACTCTGCCTCAGTTTCCACATCTGTAAAATGAGCTAGCAAAGGAAACAGCAAACCACTCCAGTATCTTTCCCAAGAAAATGAGGTCACAAAGAATCATAAATGACTGAACAAAACCCTAAAGTGGCATGGATGAGTCAGTCTGTCCCCTATCAAAATCCTTTAAAAATGTGATCCTCAAACTTGTCACCTGCTTCCATCTACTATAAGCCTATGCTGCCCTAATACTCCTAACTCTGATCCACGGCTATGTGACTCTCAGCCCCCTCCTCCTCCCCATTCTCTCTTCACACTGTCTGCCTCCCTCTACCACCCCATCCCTGACCACACACCATCTATCTGCCTCTGTACTCTCTGTACCTTATTAAAATGTGATTAAAGCATTACTCCCCACTTACAGCCATCGTGATCTTTCCCAGCAACTATCCACAGAAGCGAATGTGTCTGCCCCCTACTCAACCCAGAGGGACCCAATGGGACCTTGCAGTCCCATTTCCTTAGTCACAATTAATAATTTCATAAATTAACTAGCAATTCAGTTACCACTTGCACAGCTATGGGTGAATCACTTGACCTTTCTTGGTTTTTCCACTCTCATATATCATATGGGGATAGCAGTAGCTACAGCACATATTTCAGAGAGTTGTTCTAAGGAATAAATAAAATAATGTATAAACATCAAGCCAGTCATCATTATCATTTATTATCTTCTTCTGTCCAAATATTTCTTTCAACCCACTTTCATATAGATTTGAATCCCTTTACCTCCCTGGTTTCTCTTTTCCAAAATCATTTTCATTTGCAAATGTCTCCTAAGAAGTGGTACCCAGAACTAAACAGACCAGATGTAGTCTGACCATCTCAGAGTACATTGGGACTCTCAACTCTCTTGTTCTGGAAAGTATGCCTTGTGATGCACCCTAAGATTGCACTTGCTTTTAGGGTTCATAGGTTTAGAGTTGGAAAGGACATCAAAAGCTACTTAGTCCATGCCCCTCACTTTATAAATGAGGAAATTCCATTTCCGTGAGGACAAGTGACTTGGCCAGAGTCACACAGGTAATAAGCATCAGAGGCAGGAATTTAACACAGACCCACTGACTCCAAAACCAAGTGTTTTGTAGACTCTACCATGCTTACCATATGGCTGGTTTCTATTTCCCAAGGATGCTGTAAAGCTCAAATGAGATGAGGAAATCTAAGTACTTTGGTATCATAAAACATTAATAAATATGAATCATGATTATTATAACCATCCTGTGGGGTAGGTAAATATTATAATCCCTGCTTCACAGAGAATGAAACTAAAGTGTAAAGAAATCATATACACAGCCAAATTATCACACCACAAAATTGGTATCCTAGATGAAATTAGAATTCAGACTCCCTGGGATTTCGGGAAACACACCACACTACAGAGGATGCTTGTATGTGATTCACTCTATTTTGTGGTGTCTTCTTCAAGTTTGGGGTTTTTTATGACTAACAAAGTGTTATAACAAGAAATGTTATGTTGTACCCATGAAGTGGTCAACTGAGGTGTGAGCAAGGTTTCACTGAAAATCTCAACTACAGATTAATAGTGACCATCATTGCTATTTACAAATTGACCTCATCTTCAAACTCAGATTCTATGATCCAAGTATAGTAGGCAAGGGGATGTTTTTTTCTAACTTGTAATGTTAGTTTTCTTTTAAACATCTTGTCAATGATCAGAATAAAAGGAAGAGCTAGCCATAATTCAACAAGCATTCATTAAACATCTACTAAGCACTACTTACTAGCCAGTTATAATTATTATTGTAGCATTTACATAAGACTTTAAGGCTTGCAAAATGCTTTACTTTACATTTACTCATGTTATTTGATTTAGTCCTCAAGACAGCCCAACATCATCTCCATTTTTATAGATGAGGAAACTGAGACTGAGAAAGAGCACATAACTTGCCCAGATGACAGCTAGTAAGCATCTGAAGGAGGAGTCAAACTCAGGTATGAGTGAGTTCAGCTCTCTATCCACTGGATCACCTGGTTGTGCAACATGGTCTTCTATCAGTCTTCAAGCATAGTCTTCTATCTCAAGAAACTCACAATGCAACATAGAAAAAGACAAATGTACATATAAATGACATGAGAGTAAGACCTGGTAAGTACAAAGGAGACATCCAGCAAGTTCTATGTAAAGATCTGAAGAGGAAGATCCTGCAAAGGGACTTGTGAAGGGAGCTGCACAATGACTTGAGTCATATTTGAGTCACATGCTATTCCCCTCCATTGTACCGACAACCTGAACAGGAATAATAATAACCACAGGTGTATAGTAGCAGCTAGCATTTATAGAGCACTTTAAGGTTTGTGAAGCACTTTACAAACATTATCTTCACAACAAACCTGGGAGGCAGGTGGTATTATTATTCACGTTTTGCAAATGAAGAAACTGAGGCAAATAATGGTTAAGTGACTTGCCTAAGGTCACACAGCTAGTAACTGCCTGAGGTCACATTTGAACTTGCATCTTCCTGATTCCAAGCCTAGCACTCTATCCGCTTCACCACCTACTAGGACAAGGTGAGCAGTACAGCCACAAAAAGAATGAGGGAAAAGCCTATTCTAGAAAAAATGAACTTGAAACCTAGGGAATTCCTACTACACAGAGCTGCTGTGGGGAAAGTAATTTTTAAACCTAAAAAAAAATTTATATAAATGAGCTATTATCCAATAAAGAGTTTATTTAATCTAATTCTATACAATGTCTAGCTGTTTCTCAGTTTCTCAATAATAACCTGAGTTAATGAACCTAGGTGCCTTATTTATAAACAAGCCATTAAATGGTACTTACTAGGTTGAAGCTGCTTCCTAGTAACAATAAAACCCTAATATAGATAGACAGACAGATAGATAGATAGATAGATATACACATACATAAATATATAGATATAATCGTTTTTGAGGATACAGGTTTAGAATCACCACAGAGCAAATCATATCCCTAAAATAGAAATGCTACATCAGCTAGATGTGATGGTAAAAGTCATATTACAATGTGGGTATATTGTGACACGAGGATGATAAAGGATTCTCATGTATTTCACCTACTGAGGAGTTATTTGCTTCGTAGTAACCCTTGTCCTTCCTATTAAATGTTTTCCTTTTGTCCCAGGAGGGGCTAGAATTCAGCTACCAAGAAAAAAAAATCATTTTTAGGACTAGAATAGACACACTAGTTTAGAGATCCTCCCCCTCCCCCATTTTCACCCCTTTAGGCCTCTCCTTTCCCCACCATGATTTAAGGTAAGAGCCCTCTTCTAGGTGTTTTCTCTGTAGTATTACAACTGAACTTTGCACAATGAGCTAGTATTAATCATGAACTGTCCAGCCTATTAATCATAACCCCATGCACAAGAATCTTTATATTTAAACACCAACCCAGTTAAATAACCAATGCCTCAAAATTTCCATACTTGGAGCAACCTACATTCCAGGCTCCCAGGGCTTAAGTGAGTCACCAGCAAACTCTGTCTGCCCCCTTTACTAGCTCACCACAGACACCGATCCTAAATGCCAATCTGTACATCAGTCTATCTCTATTAACACTTCTGCTGAACTGAACTGGACTTAATTAAGGAACAAAGCAGCCTCTCTGGGCAGATGTTTATGAGGATATGAAACATTAAAAGCTTCACTCTTGGTAGGAAGGCTTGAACCTAATGCTAATTCTGTAAATCTGGGAAGAAACTGGTACAACTGTAGAATAACAAGTTCTTAGTGGGGAAAGGCCAAAAAAATGGATTTCTATTTGGATCCAGGCTTCACAGTACATTCTCTGTAACTCATAAAATTTATTGACAAATCTGCACATGGCAGGAAATTATCTTCAGAATTAAGAGGAATGGAAACAATTATAATCATGTTCTATTCACATGGTGTGTTTGTTTAACCTGCTTTCCCATTTAAAAAGTTGTCTTTTTTAAAAAATCATTTGGAGGATAGTTTAAAGACACACTGACACAATCTGCAGCAGCTTGGTTGAAATTTAAATTCGTCCAGCCAATGGTACAAAGGCAAGGCAGTTTTTAAAAGCACCATACATTATAGAATTCTTTTTCAGAAAACATTTCAGAATTGGGAGGCTGTATGACATAATCAATCATTCTGGACTTAAAATCAGGAAGGCCTGGGTTTGTATCCTGCCCCTGACACTACTATCACTGTATGGGCAAGTAATTTGAGTGCTCTGGGTCTCAGACAACTTTCTAGATGACTCAAAGTTGTAGACAGATCTTATATTGATGAAAACACAAACTGTTACATCTTTTTTTTTTGCTTTTTGGAGGGCAATTGGGGTTAAGCAACTTGCCCAAGGTCACATGGCTAGGTTTTTTTTTTGTTTGTGTGTGTTAAGTGTCTGAGGCTGGATCTGAACTCAGGTCCTTCTGACTCCAGGGCAGGCACTCTACTCACTGAGCCACCTAACTGCCCCATAAGCTGTTATATCTTAACATTTCAGAACCACCAGTGCTCAAAAGCAATATACCAATATTAACAGAATATCTGAACAAGGAGGCTGTTATACTAGGCTTTAAAGGAACACAAGATAGGAGATCCTTGTGTGGATATTTAATTAAAGCATGATGCTAATGAACCTGAGATCACAGATTCCATACCCAAAGGGCAAATGATCTTCTCTGAGAGGGAAAAAAATAAGTTCTCTGGTCAGACTAGATCCCTACTATCTTAAAAGCATTCTCAGTACTTTGAGATATTTTCCCCTTATATAGAAGACAATGGGGAACATCAATTCTCCTCTTGAACGTTGAGAAAGAGGATTCCTTGAGGAGCCGAGCATCCTTTAATGTCCCCAGCAACAAGAGGGAAAAAAAGAAGAGTCTTAGAGAAAGAATTTCTTTTTACCAGACCTGTGCTTCCAGTGGTCTGGAAAACATTGAGTAGGGAGTTTCTTCTGCCAGTGCAGTTTAACATATGATCTGTCTTAAAGTTGTCTGAAGCATTCTGAGAGGTTAAATGAAATGCCACAAGTCACACAGCCAAAAGATATATCAGAGGCACATATTGCCTAACCCTGAAGCCAATTCTCTGTCCACTATGCAATGATGCATGTCAACTCATCATTAAATTAGAACTGTGGTGGGAAATAACTAATATATTTTCACCTGTGAAATCCAGCATAAAAAAATTTGGTCTAGGGGCGGCTAGGTGGTGTATTGAATAGAGCACCAGCCCTGGAGTCAGGAGGACCTGAGTTCAAATCCAGACTCAGACACTTACTACTAGCCAGTCATGTGACCTTGGGCAAGTCACTTAACCCCAATTGCCCTCCAAAAAGCAAAAAATTAAAATTAAAAAAATGTTTGGTCTTGCTTACCTCTACTCTGTGCTAGGAAACCCTACTGCCTCCCCTTTGCCAATTCATGTCTTTCACTTCTTTAAAAAAAAATAAAATAAAGACTCAGTATCTCCAATACACCTCCCTTGGCTAAACTAACCATTCTCTTGTTCATCCAATTGCATTTATTAAGTATATGTTACTTTTGGTTCTCTGTATTATGCACTGGAGAAGATACAAAGATAAATCAGAGATGGGAACCTGACCTCATAAAGTTTATAATCTACTTTGCAATCACTACATATAAACATTGTTTTCTACATTGCCCAGCATACACCTGTGAATTCCCTGGTTATTTCCTCTCCTTCCTTATGGGAGAAAGTAGGTCAGCTAACTGGATGCTTTGTATTCCCACTGCATATGCACTCATTAATTGCACGATGAATTAATAAATAATGTGGAACTCAATTAGTAATAACCTTATAATATCTTTGCTTTTAAATAGTACTCTTCACCCAAGCTCTCTTAGCCCTGGCTTAAACATTTAGTACAAGCTTTATTCATGTACTTGTTTCATATTCTCTACTGGACTCCAGTTTTCTCCGTAACATAGGTCATATTTTACTTACTCGTCTTCCCTAACATTTAGCAAATTACTTGACATATGATAGACACTTAATATATGTTTGCTGAATCATGGAATGAATGAATGAATGAATGTTTGATGAACCTCTGAAACCACAGGATAAAGTTGCCTATATGCACAGCTGTTGAAAGTTTCATAGTTTTCAATATTTGTGGAATATGTTCTAATTCATGACAGAGGGAAACAAGCAGAAAACAGCCCTTCCTCCCTAACTTTATCATTCCCAAGTTAATGTCCTTTCAAAGGATATTATGCAAAAAAGAAAACAAAACAAACTTTGATGAGCTCTAAATTAAATGGGTGATTTAAAAAAAAAAACCAGAAAACTAAACTAAAGGGGATTCCTTGATACTCCAAGAATCTTATAATGTCCCCAGGAGCATTTTTCCTTCCCTGCAGTCAGTTTGATTAATAATCTACTAAATTTATATAGCTAGTGATGGCTGTGTGATTAAACTGGACTGTTCAGTAGGCATGAGAAATAATAACTGTTTTGTTGTGGGTTTTTTCTGTCATACAGGATAAGTCTCTTTATTAACAAGAAGTCAAAGGAGTTTATTGTAACACATAGGTGTTACGCTCAACAAAACTAGAAGTGATGCTCGAGAAAGTTTAATTCTTGCATTTTTGGCAGAGATAAAAGGAACCTGAGGAAACATCTAATTCAACGCCCCTCAATTTTACAGATAAGGAAACTGAAACTAGAAAATTAAGTGGCTTACCCCCAGAGTCTTATGTCTGGGTGGGAACAGGAAGACAAGTCTTATTCTCTCCACTACATAGACACATTCAAACCTTGGCTCAAGCCAAAACAATCATATTTTGAAATAAATGATTTTAAGCCCGTCTGCCATTTTCACAAAAGACGTGTATTTTGTACTTTGAGGTCATCACCAACAGTAGCAGAGAATGTAAGAGGGTTTTTTCATGATGCTCCAAGAAATCTCAGAAAAAGAACCCTTTCCTGTGCTCTCATCTCTGTACATTTCAGAATGTTTCCCAAGATGACTGACATTCCTGCTTACTAAGCCAGTATATATAGACTCTACCACTAAAATAGTGATCACATGGGCTCCAAATGAATAACCATAAAAAGCTACATAATAGGACACAATAGTTTGTCCCAACATCTTTTCTGATATTCCTATAACAAGAGGAAAAAAGAGAAAATAGTGCAAACCTTTTCCTAAACTGTTCAGTTATTTTAAGAAAGAAAACTACAGAACTATGATGTTTTGCCATAAAATCCAAGAGAAAAATTTAAAATTCAATTCAATGTCTATTAGCCACCTACTTACTATTTGCTATGCACCATAATTCAGGTTTGGATATATGATGACAAAAACCAAAACTTTGCTTTCAGGACACTTAGATTCTACCAGAGGAGATACATTATATATACATAGCTATATGTACTCCACATAGGGATGGTTTCATTCTTTGTGTTTATATTGCCAGTGTTTGGCACGTAGTAGATGTTTAATAACTGGAAGTTCATTTATTGGTTGATGATACCCAGACTGAGAAGGGAGAAAGCACTAACAAAGTGGAGAATCAGGAAGCCTTCCTATATAGGGCAGTACCTGAACTGAGCTCTGAAGGAAGCTTAAGAATTCTACAAGGCAGAAATGAGGAGGATGCAGCTCCCAGGCAAAGAGAGAAAAGATGGTAGTCACAAAAAGGTATACATCAGGGCAGCAACTGTCATGATACTCCAAAGGAGAAAGCACAGAGGCCACAAAAAAATCTAAGATAACTGCAGTCATTTCTGCCAATTAGGGAAGCTGCCTCCTATCCACTCTGCTCCTTCTCTAAAAAGTAGCTTGGACTATGGCACCACATGGTTCTACAGTAACACCTTCATTAACCAGTATGGCTGGAAATGATTCACAGACTTAAGACCAATTCTTTAAGCACCATGGTCTTTTCTTTTTTTCTTTTTTTGAGAAAGATTTTTCTAAGATCTGCCTGTCCACTCCATTCTTCCGCCTTGGTAAATACAGTATACTGAAGACAATCCAATCCCTCTTGGACGATTCTGGATCTGTGCTGCCATATGGGAGAGCTGAATTTAATTACCACTCCTTAGCCTCTCACTGCTTAATGTCATATTAAAGAATAGTAACCACAGGCTCAATAGGGAATGCCATTTGGATGTGATGGGCAATGAATCAGGGATTCCAGTTTAAGCAGGAGAGCTGAAATATCACACAAAGGAAAGCTCAGGATGAGCTATAGACACCCATCAGAGAAAGAGGATACACCGGCTCTCTTCTCTCATCTAGACTCTCTTCTCTTCTGTTCCCTGGCCCCTGAGGGGCTCCACTTTTATTTGTCTGTTAACAAACCAACCACAGCACTAACTTCATTATCAGTTCTTAGACATAAAAAATATTAGTACTGGAAGACCTTAGAGACCACTTAATTTTTTTCTTTTTTTAATTGTCTTTATTTTATTTTTAATTTATGAAACAGAACAAGCATTTCTATACCATAGTAGAACTTTTTAAAAGATGATTGCATATGAAACTGAAAATCTATTATGTACAACTTGCTATTTCTTTTAAATATATAATAAAGTTACCATGTAATTTGTTTCTTTTTTCTTTTCTTCCTTCTTCCCTCCTAATAACTGAGACCATCTCATTTTACAGATCGGGAGGCAATATAGTGACCTGGATAAAAGCACTGGCTCTTGAGTCCAAGAACTTGTGTTCTATTACTATCTCTCACATTTACTACCTTTGTGGCCTTGATCAAGTCACTTAATTTCCCTGACACTCAGTTTCCTCATGGGTCAAATTGAAGGAGTGGAATTACATCACCTCTGAGGTCCCTTCCTGCTCCATATCTAAGGGTAGTAACATCTAAAACTTGACATGTCTAAAACTGAATTCATCTTTCCCCTAATCCTTCTCCTCTTCCAAATTTCACTTTTTCTGTCAAAGACAGCACCATCCTTCATCTCAAGTTCATAATCTCAATGTTATCCTTGATTCCTCTCTCTACTTCACCCCACCTATTCAGCTACCAAGTCTTGGTGTTTATACTTTCAAAGCATCTCTCACATCTGTGTTAAGACACTTAGTTCAAGCCCTCATCACCTCTCACCTATATTATTACAGTACTCTCCTAACTGGTTTTCCTGCTTCAAGTCCCCCTGCTCCCTGATCCATTCTATACACTGCTGCCCAAGCAGAGATCTGACCACATTAATCCACTAGATCCACTAATAACCAACCCCCAGTACTTTCCTATTGCCTCTAAGATAAAATATAGATTCCTCTGTCTAGTTTTTAAAGTACTATACAACCTGGTTGCAACCTACCTTTCCAACATAACTGGACATTACTCCTCCAGCATTCTTCAATCCAAGTAAAATAATCTTCTCTGTTCCTCATTCATGACACTCATCTCTTCTGACTCCACATCTCAGAGAGTCATTTTCTTTCTTTAAGATGCACTCAGGTATCACCTTCCACATGAAGCCCTTCCTAATCCTCCCAACTGCTATGCTCTCCTTCTCAAACTACTTTGTATTTAACTATTTTGTTGTAAGTATAAATCAATATTTTATATTTGTAATGTACACATTATATATCTACTTATCACTCCCATTAGTTCCTTGTGGTGAAGGACTGTTCATTCTTTGTACTAGTATCTGCAGTAGCTACCACAGAGCCTTGCAAACAGTAGGCACTCAATAAATACTTGATTGATTTATCCTATGATCATATAAAATGACAGGCAAAAAGGTTAAATGATTTACTCAAGGTCATATGACTAATTAAGAGAAAATATCAATAATAGAACTCAAGTTTTCTGATCCTACCAGCAGAGCAGGATTCTTTCCATTCACCACATCACCTCCTTTCTAAGACAATTTATCCATTCAGAAGATTTCTTGAAGCTTCAGGTCTCTGGCTCTTGGTAGTGATAGCTTCTTCCCAGCTCCTACCAGTGGCTTCTCAATTGAAAAGGTGGTGGTGGGTTAGAGGTTTGAGCCACCTGGGGACTAGGTAAACTGGATTTTACTGAACAAGATTTCACAATAATTTGCTATCTACACTTGCATGCCAAATTTTCCTTGGTACAGAACAATTCCAGAAAGAAAAAATAATACTATGAGGCAATACCATAGAATGATATGTGCGCTCATGCACACACACACACACACACACACAGCTATACTAACAAAAATAAGAAAATCCAAAACCCCATTAACCCGCTGGTAGCAGGTCCTAGCTTTGGGTCTGTTTGGTCACCAGAACTACCTCCTTCCAATGCCCCTAAATAATTTGGAGTTCAGAAGGTATTTCTTGCCAAGTAGATCTGGGGAGAGATAGGTGGTACAATGGAGAGAGAGCTGGACCTGGAGTCGGAAGACTCATCTTACTGAGGTCAAACATGGTCTCAGCCACTTACTAGTTGTGTGACCCTGAGCAAGTCACTTAACCCTGTTTGTCCCAGTTTCCTCATCTGCAAAATGGGCTGAAGAACGAAAGGACAAACCACTCCAATATCTCTGCCCAGAAAACCCCAAATGGGATCACAAAGAGTTGGACACAACTGAAAACGACTAAAGAACAACATCAAGATAAATCAGGAAAGGCCTCTAGAGCAGAGGTGTCAAACAGTCCATCCAAGGAATACATGCAGCCCACAACACTCTCAAGTTTAGCCTGGACTAAATTAAAATGTAATTGGGAAATATTTAATAAAATAAACAAAAATAAAATAAAACCTAGATGCTATTAATATATAATTTTCTGAGTCATCATGTGGCCTGCAGAGACTCTTATTATGATTTCGTGACCCCATTTCCATTTGAATTTGACACCACCAGCCCAGAGAAAGAAGTGGGGGAGCCAAAGTCATCAAGAGTATTTTTCATCTCAAACAGAGCAAGACCAAGTCTTATAAATGGCAGAAGGCAGAGTGATGGGTCCAGTCCACCCAGTGTGCTCCTCCCAAGGCACAGAGTCACCATATGGCACAGATGAATGGGAATTTAGAGGTATCAGGATCATAAGGTCATAGAATCAGTGTTGGAAGGGAGCTCAAATCGAAAAGTCCATCCCTCTCATTTTACTCATGGAGAAACTGAGGCAAAGAGAACCTACATGATTGGTCCAGAGTCACCCAAACAGGTATTGATAAGACACAATTTAAGCTCAGGGCTTCCTGACTCTAATCTACTACTTGACACTAGCTCTAGTATAAGCCATGCCAGAAATACAAATCCTCCCCTTAACATCCTTGACAAGTGGAAATACAGGCACTATTTGAATAATTCCACTGAGAGGGAAATCATTACCAGTTGAGGTTCCTCTTTTCATTTGGGGATAATTGTTGGGAATTATCCAGTTGTTAGGAATTCTGCCTCCCTGTAACTTCCACCCACTGATTCTGGTTCCACTCTCTGGGGCCAACCCCTCAAATACTAGAAGATTACAATCATGCCCCCCCCCCATATGTGGCCTCTTTTTCAGGCCAGATCTCTGGTTCCTTCAACTAATCCTCATGTGGTTGTAAGTGTCCTGAAATATGATTTCAAATTGTTTCCAAATAAAGTGGGTATTTCATTCTCATTTTCCACATCATTGAAAGAAAATTTAACTTTCTTTTGGTCCTAACCTGTGATTTAATTATTATAAGAAACTCCCCCCACCAATGCAGATGGACACTTCATCTACACCTCAAATCTTAGAGAGTTGTCTGGTGCACTGAGAGGTTCAAGTTACTTGGCAATGGTCACTCAGCTGGGTTGTGTTAGGTGCAGGATTTGAACTCAGGACTTCCTAATTCCAGCTCTCTAGTCAATGTAGCTAGATGATGCTGTACCTAGAGTGCTGGATTTGGAGTTAGGAAGTCCAGTCTTTGAAATGTTCTAGCTATGTAATTCTGAGCCAGTCACTTAAATGCTTTGTGCCTCCTTTCCTCATCTGTAAAACTGGGGCACATAATAGCACTCACCTCCTAGGGTTGGTGTAAGGATCAAATGAAATACAGGTAAGGTGCTATGCAAACCATAAAGAACTATATAAATCCTAGTTGTTATTATCTAATGCTACAATTCTTCTAAATTTTAAAAATTTCTCTTTTTCTCCTCCTCCCAACTTTATATGGACACACCTGAGAAATGAAAATGTCACAATCTGAGAGAAATATTCAAATTAAAAGCAACAAGAACCTGATGTCAAAATAAAATCCAAAAGAAAAACTACATTAATATCTTTCCCCAGAGAATTATTGGGGGGGGGGAGGAGAAGAAGGAAAAAGAAAGCCACATAAAAGATGACAAGTATCTAATGGAACAAATTAAATCCAGGTACAAGATCTTTGAACAGGAACAAAAGAGTAAAATTATTATCTCCCTGAAATTATGCAAGAAGAATATATGACAACTATCCAAGTAGCAATTATGTCCAAGAAACTTGGACCAATAATAATATCCTTAGAAAGAAAAATGAAAAATTGATATGCCTGATGTTGAGGTGTTGTTCTCTTTAGAGGACCCTCTCTTTAATTAAGCTATTTAATGCCAGCAAGCTCTGGCAAGAATTCTTAGCCTAGAGTTCATGACTTCTTTTGGTTTTTATATCTTGATAATTATATTTCAACATAATTGGTTTCCTTTGAAATCTTATGCATTTTTATTTTGTGTATTAAAGAACATGATTCTGAAAAGGGTACTCATAAAGGTCCTAGAGCCAGTTCAAATCCATGAGTCAATTGTTAGATTTTCAGTGTGAATATTTATACCTTAGAAAATCAGCAAATGCTACTATCAGGGCTTAATTTATTGTTTCATTGCCTTCTAGACTTATGAAAGTGATGGAGGAAAATGTTAATAATGCAGATTAAGCTTTAAAGTGCTGCAAAAGTGTTAAAAATCTACATTTGCCGCCGCCCCCCACCCAAGCTGGTTGTTAAACATTTACTAGCATATCCCTAGAAGGGATCCAAAGGCTCCACCAGACTGCCAAAGGGGGTCATGATATAAAAAAGGTGAACACCTGCGCTACAGCATTCTCCTTGAGGGTACTGAATGAATGATAGCTTTTAATAAGATTTCAACCATCAAGGGAGAAAAATGGCGAAGCATCTAGAAAAACATAAGGACCTCCTGCCAAAACTCAGCATAATTGTCAGTGTTCTTACATTTCCATGTTGGAATATTGCGTATCATCAATAGTAACTATGTGACTCACTTATTAATCTTTAATGGATTAGCTAAAATTGGAAAGGTAGATATAACCACAGGTTTACTTACAACCTCAGTTCTAGCACTGAGGGAAAAAATGGTAGTATGGAAATAAGCAGAATTACTGTAGGGCCAGGAATGCATATCTTAATTCAATCACCTTTACATGTCATATGAATGCCTAGGAGAAGAAGCCTTTCTTTCCCCCTTGAATGGAGTTCTAGTATCATAAGATTTTGAAAACTTTTTTTTTAATTTCAAATAAATTTAATTAATAAATTTGATAAATTAATAAATTCAAATAAATGTAATTCCTGCTCAAAGATCTCATACCTGGGTTTATTTCAAATTTATTTCAGACAGAAGTAAAAGCATTGCGCCCTAGATCTCTTGGGAAGAGCCAAGCAGAAAGGCACAATGAGCCTGTTGTTCACATCACCAAAAAGAATTAAAAATAAACTAAAATAAATGGGATACATGGAACTCTCAGCAAATGATAATTACTTCCTAAGTAGGTTCTTCAGTTATTAAATCTCACTATCAATTAACATTTTCCACGTTGGAAGTGAAGGGTTCAGTTTGGCATACAATTGTGTCTGGCTTTCCTTAATCAATCATTCTAAATGATGTTCCCAGCCCTTTAGCTCTGCCCTAGACACTAATAATATAACTCTGATTGCCAAGAATAAGACTGACTGTAAAATCTATCAAGACTAGTCTCTAGTTTTCCATTTCTGAAAACACCACTAAATTCAAAGCTACTCAAGGTCCATGCAAGGCACTCAGCCAGAAAAAAAAAAAAAAATCACTGGCATAGCCAAATAGTAAGGCTCCTAGAGAAAGTCTCAGGTGGATCACGAGGAGGAGGATGAAAATGACAATATTTTTTGGACCAGATCTGTGATTCATTGACATAGGGAACACAGGGTAAGGAAACCTCCTTTACCAATGCTCTGCCTAGAATACTGAGAAGCAAGGTCATATGTTCAGGTCACATGTCCCTGAAGTGAGACCTGGAGGTAGGTCTGCCTGATGCTTCAGTTGCTTCTCTATCTGCTACACCAAACTGTCTCTACCATGTTGACTACTGTGATTATGACAATAAGAGACAGGACGGCATTATGTATAAAGGGCTGGCTTTGGAGTCAGGAAAACCCAGGTTCAAACTCTGTCTCTGACATATACTGGACAGGCCATTTATCTCACTCATCTAAGATGACACATTAGCATCTTCACATAGGGAGTTTACACAGATGAAATCACAGATCCAGACCAAAAATAACAACAATTAAACATTTGCATAGATGTGTTTCATTTGTCTGGTGTTAATCATCCTCTCAAAAGATTACTGTCCTGAATCTCTAGAAAAGTTGACCTTTTTAAGAACCTGTCCTAATAAAAAAGGGTACCATGCATATGGTGCCTGTCAAATGGTATTCTTACTTAATAACTGCCTTTTTATTGAAAAAACAATGTATTTTAATCTAGAGGTTCCAGAATTCTTTTCAGGAATCCCAGATTGTTTCCTTTTAAGAATCCAATTCTGTTCGCATCCTTCTATGTGGAAGGTATTGTGCTAGGTCCAGAAGATAAAAAATAAAAATGAAGTACAGGAGTCCCTCCCCTCAAAGAGTTTCCATTCTAGTCATAGGTTACATGTATACAATTGAGTAAAGGTATGGTAATTGAGGAGGGGAAGAAGACTAATCAAGAGATCAGGGAATGGAAAGTTTTGGCCTGAAGGAAGGTTAACATTCTAAGTGATAGAGATAAAAAGGGATTATATTCTAGGTATGTGGAACAGCCTGCACCACCACTACTACCACCCCTAACACATACACACATAGGAAGGAGCAATTCTCCTAGAATACTGCTTTCACCAGGTTGATTCCTTAAGAAAAAGCCTTCAGTGAGCAAAGTGACCTATAGAATGAAGCCTAAATGCCTTCATTCAAGGTTTTCCAAAATTTGGCCCCAACTTTATTTCCCACTACTTCCCAACATAAATCCTGGGTTCCCGCTAATTTCATCTACTAAATGCTCTTCAATCATTCCCACCTCTGTACCTCTGTTTAAGCCCTTCCTTTCACCTAAAAGGCTTTTTGTTATCCTTTTCAACAGAATACAAGCCCTTAAGAAAGTATTGTCTTGTTTTGGATGTTTAGACATCTTGTTTAGATGTCTTATAGCATCTAGCACATTACAGGATACTGATCAACAAATGCTGGTTGAATTGAATATTTCCATTTAGCTATATCTTACCAATAATTCAAGGAAAGACTCTGATGCAATCTCCTTCATGAAGCCCTCATGATAAGGACCTCCCTCCCATATCAGCTCACTCTGACAGCCTTTATCTTCTATATCACTTATCACATGCTACTTTGCATTGCTAATCATCTTTTTATGTATATGTCTATAAAGCCAAGCACAAACAGCTTTCCAGAGGACTACTGCTGTGAACAGCTTCAAGGTTCTGATTACATAGTATAGTAAACTCTTTATTTATTCAGTAATAAACTAAGACAAAACATTGACAGAAACCAAAGTACAGCATTCACAATGTTATAGCATAATAAGTTATCACTAAAGTGGCCACATAGTTTTCACCAAAGTGGCCACACAGTTTTAAACAAAAGATATCATCCAGTAAGTCCTTAACTCAATTATCCTTAGGGATCAAGCCTCCTTAAGGGACACAAAGTACAAAGGTCAAAGTTCTCCACCCCTAGGTCACATTGTCTTACTCTCTCAAGTCAAAAAGTCTTCTTTCTTCTTAATTGGAAATTAGTATCCAATCATCCTTAATTCAATCTTTCTGAAAAGGTGCAGGATACAGAGTACAAAGTACTCCCACCCCTAGGCCACAGTAAATCATGATCTTCTCAGTTTGCATTAAACATCCAAGGAGAGGTCTTTTCATCTTGACTTGAAGCAGGCTCTCAGATCCCATGGTTCTTCTTCCTTGGTCCCAGCTCCTGCCTGAATCTACCCAACTGTCACCTGGATTAAAGGGCAGTCAGTTCTCAGTTCCTTGTTTAGCTCCTTGTCTAATTCTTTGTCTAGTTCCCATTCCATATCAAAGCACACAGTGTCCAGTCCACCTCATGTCCTTCATAGTTTCTGTTCCTGGGAAGACAAAGCTTAACAAAGCTACAATAACATTCATGCACATTGCCGGCACCATCATTTGTTCACTATCTGCCTGTGAAATCAACACAGACCCACCAAGGTCTGAGAACGCAACACAAATCATCAACACAGAAATCAACACAGACAGAAGAGACAGATTGCCACCACCACAAATGTTTCCTTCTCAAAATCTGCCACCACAAATGCTCTCTCAGTTCTGTTCTCTCCCAGCCTGGGCTTCTCCTTATATATGGTCATTAAGCTCCTCCCTATTCCACCCCTTCCAGTTGCATCAGCAACAGGGGTTCACAAATTCTGTTTCTTAACAAAAGACTTGATATAATCATGGGCAAGGCTTAAAAGAAACTTGAACTGAAACAAGGTGCTAAATAACTAAATAGCTAAAACAAGGTGTTATCTACTTCTTTGCTTGCCATTACAATGTCTTGCCTCACAGGCTAGAATGTAAGATCCTTAAGGGCAAAAAGAGACTAAATTTTATACCTCTTTATATGCTCTATCAGGTTAAGGCAAACTTAGTAAACATAAATTGGTTGAAGAGTAGTTGGTTGTTGTCCTTCATGCTTGAAAAGAACCAAGATGCTATCACTACATTGGTTTCAAGGTACAATGTGTCAAACTATGGATGATCTGACCAATACAAGCTCAGAAGGTTTTACCATAGGTCAAGCACAAATAGTCCATATGAAGAGTAGTACGTATTAATTCAAAGATTATGTGTAAGCATAATCTAAGAAAATCATTTGTACCTACTATGAGGGTTGTCCAAATGGAATATAGGAACTCCTGGGCTTCAGTATTAGGGTCAACACAGAACAACACAGGAAGTCAACCTGATGTACCAAAGCCTGGCTTTGGTTGATTGATTATTGATTGAATATTGATTAATCAATATTCCTCTACACCAGAGGTGTCAAACATACTGCCCACAGCCAAATTGTGCCTGCAATGCTTCTGAGTGCAGCCTGAAACAGATTAAATTGCAATTTGGAAATATTAACAAGACAAATAAAAATATAGTAGAAGACAGGTAATGTTAATATGTGGTTTTCCAAGTCAATATATGTCCTGTAGGAATCCTTACATATAATTTAAAGGTCCCTATTTCCATTTGAATTTCACACCATAACTCTACATCACTCAGTCCTTAAGAATATTTTATTAATCAAAATAATGCTACCTATCATCTCCAACTACTGTGTATTTTGTTAACATGCTTCCTCTATGATAACCTTCTAATCTCCAAGGGAAATTAAATTAGAAAATTATGGAAACATACTTTAAAAAATAGAACAATTCTTCAGAAAACTTCTCATTAATATTTAAGGAATGTGAGAGAAGAATACAATTTTGTCATGAAGACAAAAAAGCAGATGAATATTACTTTTCCTAAAGCATATTAAATGAAATCAAAATAGAATCCGTTAAGATGATACAATTTACATTAAAGAAAGTACTAGTGCTTTGGGAAATAGTATGACCCAGAGTCACTCCAAAGCTGTTACTGTTTCTACTAGACAAAACGTCCGGCCGGCTCTCTTGGATGGCTACTCCTCAAATAAAGAAACTCTTCCTTAAAATGGCATTTCTGGCTGCCTGGATAGAGAACTGATATGAAATGAGATTTAAAAAACCCCAAACTCTAATAACTATTTGTAAAGTTTGCTCTTACTGAATGGAACCCAGGAATTTCCCTGTCAATATCTATATCTGTCGTACCTTCTACAATTTTATTTGCACATCAGTGAAAACCAAGAATTCTGTGGTCAGCAAAGGTCATAGAAAGCAAAGTATAACAGATGAAGAGACTGAGTGATTCACAAGTACCTCCAAAATGTCTAAGATCCTAGAGGAAAGGCTCCAGAACATCGAACAAATCCTATGCATGATTCAAGGGCGCACACAAACAAGAATTACTCAAGTTGAAAAAGCATGCCAGGGTACTATGAAGGCAATATCCACATCAACAAAAGTATGGATATACTAAAGTATAAAGATGTGTATGAATATATGTGTGTAGATAGAGTCATGTGCAAACCAATATGACTTTTGAAAATAGCAAGTTAGACAGCTGAATTATCTGTTGAAGGGTTAAGGAAGACAATCTGTATTGGTAGAGTACCCACACAAATTAAATCATAGATCCTTGAAATACTGTGTGTATGAATATGAATAAGCATTCCTAAAGAAAGGACTCATGCTGCTACATTGTAAATTATGAGTCATGTTTTTTATAATCTTTATTTAATTTTAGAATATAATGTTAATTACACGTGAATTCATCATGTTTCTCTTTCATTATCTCATGAATAATGGAAAACAACATAAACCCCTGAAATATGATGAACAGTGGTTTATTTTTGAAGGAAAAACATAAACATCTCTTCGGTCTAATTGTTTTTCTTTCTGTCCCTTTCTTTCTGGTTTTTAAGGCAAAACTCAAGGAAATGATTTGCATCATGAATAATTACAATGTGCACGAGGGTACAAGGGCATCAGAATTCTTTCCATAATTCCCACTTCACAAAATCTAAAGAAGGGATGTTTCTCCTATTTAATCTGGCTTAATAACTGCTACATTTCACACATTTTGGAGGGAGAGGTAGTAATAGACTGGTTTATGCTACTCCTGTGCAAATATTTCTCACTCCTTAGTTACCATCCAATTTGTGTGCAAAAAGGAAACAAAAGGCACATAAAAGTGCACTGATGTGTCCATTTCACTAAGAATAAAGATTTTTAACACCAAAATATCACTGGGATATACAATGATGATTGAACAGATAATAAGAAGAAATGCAACAGATATTTCAGAAAGTAAGTGGGGACCTTTACCCACCCTCATCAAAGTGACATTCAATCTTCCCCAAAAGTAGAATCTTCCTGACTCTAAGTCTAGCTTTCTTTCCATGGTGCCAGCTAGTTGCCCCAAATGAAGGGTTTGGACTAGATCAATCAAGCCAATTAGCATTTATTAAGTTCATGTGCCATGCTAGGTGCTAGGGATACAATATAATGAATGAAACAACTGCTTATCTCAAAGAGTTTACTCTTTATTTTTGCCTTGTTTGGAGGGGGGAAAGTAGGGCAATTGCAGTTAAGTGACTTGCCCAAGGTCACACAGCTAGTTTTGTGTTAAGTGTCTAAGAATAGATGTGAACTCAGGTCCTCCTGACTCCAGGGCTGGAGGACCATTCACTGTGCCACCTAGCTGCCCCAAAAGCTTACATTTTAACAGGAGAAACAGCAAGGGGAAATAGATTATATGTGTATATGTGTGTTGTATTTGTGTGTATGTGTGTATATGTGTCTCTATATATGTATCTCTGTGTTTATGTATATACATAAATAGGTGTGTTCATGTATGTATATGTATATATGTATGTACATGTATCTATAAGTGTATTGTGTATATATGTATGTGTGTGTGTATGGATGTGAATAGGTAAATCTGTGTGTATGTATTTATATACATATAACTGTAAGTATATGTGTGTATATATATCTTTGTATGCATATATACCTGTGCATATAGATTTGTATATATACATTTGTGTGTATATGTGTGTATATTGAGTATGTATATATATGTGTGTATATCTATAAGTATATGTGTATATAGATATCTTTGTATATATGTACATATATGTCTATATATATGTATACATCTATTTGTATGAATGTGTATATATAAATATGAGTCATATGTATATATATGTGTATATACATATAACTGTAAGTATATGTGTGTATATATCTGCATGTGTGTTTTATATATTTATTATATTCTGTATAAATACATATATAATATATATACAAATATACATATTATATTTTATATATTTATTATATTCTGTATAAACACACATGTGTCTATTTATGCAGAAAGATTAAATACAAATAACTATAAAATAAATACCAGTGACAGAAGGAGGACACCAGCTGTTGGGGTCAGGGAAGGATAGGGGAAGGCTTTATGCAGAAAGTTACACTTAAGCTGTGACTTGAAGTAAGAGAGGGAGTATATTCCAGGCATATGGAATGGCAGTGCCAAAGCAATGAAAATGGGAGATGAAGTATTATGTGTGAGGAACAAAGAGGCCAGTTTGGTCGTAGCACAGAGTGCCAGATGAGGAATACTGTACAGCAAAAGCCTGGAAAAATAAACTGGGGCCAGCCTTTGGATGACATCCAATATCTCTTCCACCTCTAAATGCATGAACCTATACAAAGTATTATCCATGTAATATTTCCCCTGGATGCTAAACAGACTTTAAACAGAAAGAAAAGGGCTATTGGTGATATGAAAATCCAGTTCTAGTTATTTCTCCAAGATATGAAAATTTCCATATACTTTCATGAGCAAGTATCAACAAGACAGCTTCTAAGTAAGAGATCTTGTTAAAAATTCATTTATAAAAGTGTCATATAATAATTGCATTAGTTACAGAATTTATGGCTATCTCTCACAAAATCAGTATCTTATAATTGAAGAACAATCATGTAGTAATGAGGGTTTAGTAGTACCTACCAAATGCCATCAATATAATTCTATTTCTATAGTATAATTCCATTGCCCTATAAATTATAATAATGGGTCACAGTCTCATTCTCAGTGTTATCAGAATGAGTCTCATGCCCAGAATATGCTAACAAAGTTATCTGAATCTATATTAACCAAGCCATTTTCAATCAAATTTGACAGTATCATTAATTGCTAATTAATTAGCTGTTTGGAGCTACTGCTACATTGTGTGTATTTATAAGCTATGAGAAAATTTTCAACAATAGATAGCATTTACATAGTGCTTTAGAACCTGCAAGCCACTTTACATGTATTATCTCATTTGACCCTCATAACAACTCTGAAGTAGGGGCTTTACCCCCACTTTACAGATGAGGAAACTGTAGCATTCAGAGGTTGTGACTTGTCCTGAGTCAAACAGCTAGTAAGGGTCTAAAGCAGGAGGTAAAACTCAAGTCTTCCTGACTTCAGACCAGTCCTCTAGTCACTATGCAATCCAGCTTCCTCTTTTCAAAATTAAATACCAAAAAGTATTGAGAGCTCAGGAAAGAATCAAAATATGTATTAGCATTGTGGGTCCATATGTGACAATGAGATTATTAACCTATCATCATTAAAATATCTTTTTAAAATATGTAGTATTTTATTTTTCCACAATTACATGTTAAAACTATTTTTAACATTTATTTTTTAAAGTTTTGAGTTCCAAATTCTATCCTTCCTTCCCTCTCCTCCCTGTCCCTCATATGGTAGGCAATAAGATATAGGTTACACATGTGCAATCATGTAACACGTTTCATATTAGTCATTTTGTACAAGAAGACTTGAAAAAATTAAGAAGAATGAAAGTGAAAAATAGCATACTTCGGTCTGTATTCAAATTAGTAAGCTTAATCATTAGTGCTTTGGGATTATCATTGTATTGCTGAGAATAGTTAAGTCGTTCACAATTCTTCATCAAACAATATTGCTATTAGTGTGTACAATGTTCTCCTGGTTCTGCTCACTTCACTTTGCATCAGTTTATGTAAGTCCTTTCAGTTTTTTTTCTGAAATCATTCTGCTCATCATTTCTTATAGCACAACAATATTCCATCACAACTATATACCACAGCTTGTTTAGCCACTCCTCAATTGATGGATAGTCCTTTGATTTCCAACTGTGAGAAATTAATATCTCTCTCTTGTATTAAACTAATTATTGAATTAGGACCAAGGTTTTTTCCCCTTTTCTACTTCTTCAACCAGAAATCAACCAGTGTGGAAAATCTCTCTCTAAAATATACCTAGAGCAAGATCCAATCAGAAGTAAAACAAATTCTAAGTTTGAGTTAATGGGTGTATCCCTGCTCATTGTGTTTGATCAAACAAATCTGAGGAAGTGATTCTCCCTTTTGGTCAAGGGAGATGATGTGGAAATAGCTTATCTCTTTTGATGGAATCCTAATAAAGCTGCCCCAATGTTCTAAATTCATTATAGGCCTGGCCCCACTGAACAGCAGGCCCAATGTACCTATCTAGTCCTCCACCAATGTCCTAACTTCATACATGCCTCACTGATCAATGGAACAACAGGTGTGTCCCTCAATTTTTAGTTCCCACAGAACAGCAGGCGTGTCCATGATCCCATGATGGGATCCCAGCTACTGGCTCTGCCTAGTCACTGCTCCCAGACCCATTCCCACAGAAACAGGTGTGTTCTTATATTCAATCATAATCACATCATACATCTAACCCAAGATAGGATTACAATACCTAACTATCTCTCTTGACCAGATAGGATCATAATGGCTAGCCAATTGGAGGGCAGCATGACCAGAATGTTTAACCACTGAACCATAGATGGGACTCCTCCTCCATTACCTAATCCCTTAAAAAAAACTCCTCCTGCCTTTTTAACAATCACATTCCTATATTCTATGTAAATTTCTGTTATGTAATTGCATCTTTGCCCTTTAAAAATCCATCTTGCTTTATCTGAAGTTGCTAGTTCTTCTTGGAACTTAGCCCACTTCAAGAGAAATATCAATCTCAATAAATGCCTATACTTGGATTAGAGGTGGTCTGACTCTGAATTCTTTGAGACAGTTCCACCACAACACATCATGAAACCCCAACAGTTTTTGTCATCCCTGGGTTTAAACTGCAACATCTTTGATCAAGATTTGGGTGACCCAAGTCACATACCCCAAGACCCTCATTTTAACATAGTCCACATTCCATTGTGTCAACCAATCAGAGCTGATTGGTACCCTTCAGGAACACCTATTCTTTAAAGGACACATAAACTGTGAGTCCACTGCCATGAGGGGTCTTTGGTCTAAGAGAGACAGTCAAATGACAATCCTTTTATTAATAAATATACTGGCTTATAAACGCAAGTAAGGTGGGATTTTTGTTGTTTTCTTTTTGGAGTTCAGTGTCCCATGCTCAGGCTAAATTGTAAACATCTGGAGGATTAATCTCCCTTGAACCTTGAAAATTCACAGCTGTTCTGAGTCAGTAGGTTTCATGCCTTCTGGCTCTGAGTCAATCGGGGCCAAGTCTTCCTTATATATTCAGGGAGATTGGCATTTTGCATTGTAGGGTCGCACATGAGAAGGACTTTTTGATTCCCTGGATTGTACTCTGAGTAGCTATTTGTTAATAGCCCCCTGACTACTCAGATGTTGGTGCTGGTCTGAGAGCGTATGTAGGTGTCTGTTTCACTTTGTTCAGAAAGTTGGACCCCAATCTGTTGAATCGCTGAGCTAATTCCTCTGCTTGTATTTTCTACTTACCTGTAATTTGAAAGAACTTGTGCTAGCAGCACACCCTGTGTACTAGTGTGGTTGCTAATACATGGCCTTATTAATAAAATGATTAAATTACCAAGAAACTGTCTCTCAGAATTTTTTAATCATCACACAATTCTTAGCCACCACAAAAAAGAGCTGCTACAAATACTTTTGTACAAATAGGTCTTCTCCCCTTTTTTATGCCTTTGTGGTATAGACCTAGCAGTGGTATTGCTGGATCAAAGGGTATGCACAGCTTTTTTAGCCCTTTGGGCATAGTTCCAAATTGCTCTCCAGAATGGATTAAAATATCTTTTTTAACTTCTTTAGCTAGTGGCAGGGATTTTTTAAAAATAAGCTAACCAAACAGACTCATAAAATTATAGGATATTAGCCGTGGAATGGATCTTAGAGATTATTGAGTCCAATCTCCTCATTTTGCAGAAAATAAACTAAATATCCTATTACTGGAAGCAGAGGCCAAACCAGAAGCCAGATCTCCTGATTCCCCATTTAATGTTTATTCTTTTTTATCATGTTGTCAATTTAGTAACCTTTGAACTCAAAACCAGATTGATACCTGCACACCATTTTCTTCCAACACCCTCATGGCTGATGTTCATAGTGGTATCTCAGCTCAAAATCAAATAGTAATACATACAATCAACCAAGTAAACATTTATTAAGTGTTTAGTATATGCCAACTTAGATCCTAAGGATACAAAAACATAAATGAAAGTCTCTGAACTCAAAGACAGTTATGTTTTATCAGAGGAAAAAATATATATGTATGTATGTATATATGTATAGGACATATCTACAAGGGACAATAACTGCAACTGTGGTTTCATGAAGGAAATTTCCTCTATCAATGCAGATGAAGACCATCTCTGAAATTTATAGTCTAAAAAGAATTGCCAATAGCCCTGAAAGGCCCAGTGACTTGCCATGAGTAACGCAGTCAGTTAATTGCAGAACATGTATCATTTTTTCAGTTGTGTCTGACTCTTCAGAGTTTTGGAGTTTTCCTGGCAAAGATACTAGAGTGGTTTACCACTTCCTTCTTCAGTTCACTTTAAAGATGAAGAAACTGAGGCAAACAGGGTTAAGTGACTTGCCCAGGGTCACACAGCTGGTAAATATCTGAAGCCAGATTTGAAGTCTTCCTGACTCCAGGCCTGGCACTCTATCCACTGCACCACACAATAAATGCAAGGTAAATTTATTTTGTATAGTAGCATCTACAGTATGTATCTATGTATATAGTATACATTTTCAAAGCACATTTGCACACACTTCATTTGATCTGAGGGAAAAAATGGTCTTTCCCATTCACATGACAGTGAAGTCACCATAAATTACTCCAATCCTCCACCTGTTGACGGTTAACAAGAGATCACAAGTTCCCAGGTCAGAGAACTTGGCTTATAAGCAGTGAAATAAACAAAAGATAAGCTTTCTCAGAGATCAACGCACGGTCTATACCTCCATGCAGAGCTCATTAATATAGCTGATGCAAAGGAAATCAAAGCAAGTTTTACTTTTCACTCTAATTATCATCCTGTCCTGTTAATCTCTTTAGACTAAATTCTGTATAATTCAACTGAAAACAAACAATTGCTGCTATTTTTTTACAGGACTAAATTAGGCAACAGGGATATCCCTTCCCTCAAGGAGCTTACATTTTACTAGGAAGGCACAATTTGTACACAAATAGGTAAAAAACAAAGCATACACAAAATGATTTCAAATAAAACAATTTTTAAATGGAAAGAGTGCTAACAATCAGGGTAAGGAAAACAAGGAGGAAAGGATCGGTATAGAAAATCTCAGGATTGGGCAACATCTGAATCTCAAAGAAAGATTTCCTCCTGACACTTTTCCCCAGTAGCTCAGCTAATTCTCTCCCAACTCCAATTAGGGATCAGCCACATTACACCACCAATGAAGAAAGTCTGTGTTAGCTTATGGAATGACAACAGCTGGGCTGAGGAAGAGAATTGGAGAAAAAAAGAGAACCTACCTCAGAGAAGATAGTTCATAAGTCTCTTTGACTTGTAACAGAATCTCAGTTGGAAAGGACCTCAGAGCCCAGTCTTTTTACAGGATATTGTATGGACTACCATCAGAGTACAAACCAACTACGGCATCTTGACAAGCAGTCATCCAGAATATGCCTGAAGCCCTTCCTTCACTAGGGGAAGAGTTGGCTATAACCCAAACCTGATTACTCTAATTGTTAACAAGTTTTTCCTTTATAGAAAAGAAAATTGCATGGGCAGTCACTGCCAAGATGAATTTTCAACTTCTGGCATCCTAAAAAATACTAAAGCTATAACTAACCAGCCTTTTCATGTAACATTTTCACTTTTGTTTGAATTCTCATTGTGAATATGGCATTAGCATAAAAAACAAATGAACCTCGACTTATCATTTCCTTAGAGCATCAATTTATCATTTCCTTTGAACATCAGGACCTGAACAATTGCATCTTTGTGTATTTGTATTTCCATAAAGTCTGAAATGAATTCGGCTCAGGAATTTTACTCCATCATGAGTCAAATCACAACTCTCAAACAAACCACTTAAATAAGACCAACAGAAATTGTCTCAGACTAACAGAAATCATGAAGCAAGAAGGATTCTATGCTTTCTAGTGTCTAAGTATAACCTAGGTATTTTAAAAACAGCTTTAATTAGGCAAAATAAATGAATGTACTGATATACTGCAAATCATGGTAAAATAATCACATGAAAAAACACAATTGTGTTTTATTTACTTTGCAAGTGCTTTATATATAATGTTGTTTGCCCTGATAAAATAAAAAACTTCCAAGAAATGAAGGCGGACAGAACAGTTTCATTTGTCTTCATATTATTCCCTGTGTCTAACACACAATAGCATTTAATAAATACAGTATGTATCTATGATTGATTAATTGATAATGGGTATTTTTACTTCATGATATACCCCTAAAACCAACTAATCAATTTTATCTGGGAAAATATAAGTTCATCCTCTTTTCTGACTCAAACTATTGGAAGGATCAATATTTTTCTGGGACATCAGGTGATCCATTCCATAATTCAACTCCAGCATTCCTCTCTATTGCAAGGAACTAAGTCTATACAAATCAATTCATTTGTTTATTTGTGTTGTTCCTGTCCTTAAGGGTAAATCTCTCTGGAAATTTCACATAGATATGAAGCTAGAATGTTTAAACTATGACCTTACAGAAAGAGACAGATGGATGTGCCTTAAAGTGATCAAAGAAAAACAAAATCTTGATCCCATTTAGCCTAACTTTGGAACATGATAAGCTTCAATAATACAGATGCAACTCATTTTTATGGCATTTCATACTAATTACTATTATTAATATGTGCTTTCTCTATAATCTGTTTCTCTCTCCTGTGCCTTCCTTTCTTTACCATTTATCATTACCAGTCTTGCAAGGGTTCTCACTGTGGGTATCTAGTACCTGCCTTATTACAGTAATGACCTAATTAGTTGCCCTGCCTCCAATTTCCACCTGCTCTAATCCAGAGATAGGTGCCAAATCATAATATCACAGGGTCACAGACAGAGCTGGAAAGGACCTTGGATGTTACTGAGTCCAACTTCCTTACCCTGATAATAGTTGTCCTGAAACCTGGGATGGTGGTTTTAAAGGTTTTTAAAGAAAATATTTTTTAATGCCTAAAACACTAATTACATCTCTTGATACTCCTATTCAAAAGCCAAATTTAAGAGTCAGGCACTGGCCTCTGACAAAGAGATCACTTGAATAGCAAGGTTCACAGTAAAAAGAGGACCCTCCACAGAGGACACTGGGACTAAAGAAGCCCTGCCATGCACATCCAAGAACGCTGGACCCTGCCAGCCCTTCACGGTATTGCTGGGAGTTATTCCAACACGTGCAGGTCCCCGGTGAATGGGAAATAGCTGTTCAGCAGTTGCACGAAAGGTATTTATCTTCCAGAGAAGTCTAGTGAACGTAACAAACAGAATGAGTGCTTCATGTTTCTCCCTTGTTTTAAGGACTCCCCTAAATCCGTTGCATCTTGAACATTTTATATACTGGGTGAAATACAGCCTCATACCCAACACCTATACAGTCTAGACAATGACACTAAGAGAGTGGGGGACCTTGTTGGTACTTTGGGGGAAACCCTAATTACAAGCTATACATAACCTTTTGTTGTAGCAATTTCCCTGGCGTTCTAATCTGGAACTGAATATAACAAGCCACTGAGAGAAATTAACCTTGCAGAATGGGGAGAGTAGTTAGGTGCCTGAAACCAAACCTAGCCCATCATAAGTTCAAAGTCCTTGGGGAAGGCCTTAGGCCATGAATGATACTGACATTCTATTTCTCTCCTCTGTCCCTCATACCTAGAATAACAACAATCATAATAACAACAAAAAATAATTTCTAATATATTATGTGATATATTATTCTATTATCCAATTATATTTATATAAATATGCAGCAAATGATAGTTATGTTGTTATATGATTAAATAATTATGTAATAACCATTATATAATCATTGTTATGGCTGAGTCATTTTTCAATCATGTTTGACTCTGTGACACATTGGGGTTTTCTTGGCAGAGGTACTGGAGTGATTTGCCATTTCCTTCTCTGGCTCATTTTACAGGTGAGGAAACTGAGGCAAAGGGGATTAAGTGACTTGTCCAAGGTCACATGGCTGGCAAGTGTCTGAGGCCAGATTTGAACTCAGGAAAGTAGTCTTCTTAACTCCATTCTGGGTACTCTATCCATCTAGCTTTCCCATAAATGGTTTAGTAGTCCCCATTTCTATTTGAGTTTGACACTATTGCTCCACTCCTCTGTATGTGTGTGTATGTGTGTGTGTGTGTCTCTTTTGTGTATTTAACTCTTAGCTACCAGAAAAAACTCAGATGCTTGACCAAGCTCTAAACTCACCACAATGCCTGCTTCAGCCACCTTCATGGCCATTAGAACAAACTGCCATTCCACCAGGGAAAGTCTTCACATGCTTGGGGTGGACATCCCCCTAACTCACCAACAGGTTTGAGTCCTGTCAGTTACTCTCAACCTGGTATAACCCATCTTCCAAGACAGTTTTAGAGGGGCACGGCCACTGCACATGCTATAATCTCTTGCAAGTCACGGGTGAGAGAGAGTTGGTGGCAGGTGAACACCAGAGGTGGATGAGCAGCCCCGAGAAGGGCTCAGCAGTCCCTCACCTCAGAGGTGTGAGTCCTTCCTGAGCACCCCATACACATCACATGGCAGAGGATTAATAAATGTTTATCGAATTCAATGTTACTATAATTTGCACCATCCCTTTAAGCCATCCATTTACCCCAACATCAGAGAGAAAAATAATTTAAAATGCTTTGTTCAGAAGAGAAGAAATGTCTTCAATATTTGTTGCTTTGCTCCTCAATTGCCAACAATTAAAATCAAGGAATTAAAGAATCAGACTTGAAGAGACATAGGGGGAATAGTTCAAATTTAACCAAAGCCTTTACAGTGTTCATGTAGATTGTGCTTAAAGAGATCAAGAGACAGGAAACCCACTTTCTCATAAGGCTGCTCACTTTTGGACAAGTCTATCTCTTCCTTATACTGGGCCCAAATCTACTTCCCAGGAAGTTAAGTATAAATCTAATCCCTCTTTCCTTCTAAATTCTCTTCAGTCTTTTCTTCACAGATTAAACACAGAATCACAAATAGAAGTAACCTTAGAGGTTTCCCTGATACTTTCAAATGTCTTCTCAAGTGACATTCAAATCCCCTCACCACCCTGGCTGCCAGCAGAATCCAGCCCTGAGATTCCACCCCCAGCAGTCTCACGCTCCTCTTCTCAATCTCTAGGGCTCCACTATCAGCTAGCTAGAGGGACTTTGTTAATATTCCCCTGGGCTGAAGCATTATTACTGTATGTTCTGATGTCACTAGCTGAAAGCTAAACCAGAGTGACAAAAACCCTAAAGATATGCAAGAATGGATGGATGGTCGATCATAAGCCAGAACACATTAAACTAGAAACCAACTGTATGCAATTAAGACTAAATTTTGGAGTAATGCTCCATTAGGCTAAACTACACATGCAAGAATTCCCAAAATACCATACTTGGGCCAAAATTTGGATTTTTTTTTCACTAAAACTCTTTCTCCCCTTCTAAATAAGTCCCTGTGATCCCTTAATCCCTGCCACATGTAGCCAAGAATAAATTACATAAATGGAAAGTACTTTGAATTCCTTGGGGTGGGGCAATTCTTATGGGATCTTGAAATTGTGTTGGTTACCCTTTCCTAGATTCTCTTCCAGGTGTCTTTAGTGTTCTGATACAGGGATGCTTCAAGCCCAGTGCTGGTCCAGCAGTTCACATGACAGACCTGCTCTCTCTCCACTGAGATGACAGATGTGTAGAACAATTAAATTATTTATAATTACTCTGCTGGGCAACCATGATGCTGTTTGATAAACTCAGAAGTCTTTAAGACTGAGTGGGACCAGCTGAGTACAGAATGTGCATGCCAGAAACAACCCAAATGAAACAAAAATCATATCCTCTAGGTAGCTAATTTATTTATATGGAAAACCACAGAAACTCCACCAGGTTAATACAATGAGAATATTTCTCAATATTCCTTACTGAATGAAATCCCTCCATAAGTATGTAGTATACTTTGATCTTTACGAAATTGCTTTACATTCCCATTAATGTGGGAATTCCCATAATTTTTTCCATTCTGTGTTGATGAAACAAATTAATATCAAGCAATAACCCTTAAAACAATCATGGGAGAAACCCTAAAGTCTTTTAATGGGGTGCTCAGAATTACCTCAAATTATAAGTTAAACAGGTATTTCACTTTTATTTTTTAAATTTATTAAATTATTTATTTTAAGTTTTCAACATTCACTTTCATAAGTTTAAAATTTTTCTCCCCCTCTCCCCCATCTCCCTCCCCAAGATGGCATGCAATCTGATAGTGGCTCTACACATACATTCCTATTCAACACATTTTCACATTAGTCATGTTGCATAGAAGAATTATAACGAATGGGAGAAACCATAGGGAAGAAAACAAAACTGGTATTTCATTTTTAAATGCACCTAGGACATTTAGGTGTTGAAACAAGCTGATGATGTTTGATGTAAGACCAGTATCCACTTATGTGCAATGATAAACAACAAAGGAACACAGCTATAAAGCTGCAGGAGACCTAAGAGCCCATCTCATCCAGCCCCCTTTTTTACACATGAGGAAACTGAGGCCCACATGTTTTAAGGGAATTGTCCAAGGTCACACAGGATTTGAATCCAGGTCTCTGACTCTAGAGGCAGTGTTCTCTGCACTGCCCCCTACTATATAAGGCTCACATGGAATAAACTATGGAAGGGGAGAGAAGCACAGGAGAGACCTTGACTACACATTCTGTGGCAATCAAGCCATAAATAGATTTTGTTTAGAAATGACAATATTGGCAATAGTCAGGAATTCCCAGGTAACCAGGATGTTTTTATAAGCTATATACAATTTCTCTCTCTCTCTCTCTCTCTCTCTCTCTCTCTCTCTCTCTCTCTCTCTCTCTCTCTCTGTCTCTCTCTCTCTCTGTCTCTGTCTCTCTGTCTCTCTCTGTCTCTCTCTCTCTCTCTGTCTCTCTCTCTGTCTCTCTCTCTCCTTCTATACCTACACAGAATAAGGTCCAATCATTCAGTATATTGACCTTAATTTCTTTTTTTTTTTTTTGGAGGGCAATTGGGGTTAAGTAACTTGCCCAAGGTCACACGGCTAGGTTTTTTTTGTTTGTGTGTGTTAAGTGTCTGAGGCCGGATCCGAACTCAGTTCCTTCTGACTCCAGAGCCGGCACTCTACTCACTGCGCCACCTAGCCACCCCTTGACCTTAATTTCTAACCATAAGTTTTACCGAGAAGAGAGACAAAGTTAATTCTTTTACTTATCCTTTCACAAGTTCATGGGGAATTTGGAAACACTCTAAAATTTACCTGAAAGGTATGTTCAATACAGTGAATTTTCATGATTCCATGGCTTCATCATCACCTTTCAAAAGGAAACAACCTGGATAAATGTTTTTCTTTTACAATTTTAATCTCCCATAATAAGCATAAAGAATTTTGTTATTGCTTTTTAAAAAGATATAAAACTCCCTATCTCACCTAGGCTGGAAATGCAGTAGGTATTTGCAGCCCAATCCCAGCACAAAAACTTTGATCTGCTCTCTTTTCCCATCCTTGGACAACCTGGTCACCACCGTCACCACCACCACCTCTCCTGGGGGTTTACCATATTGATGCAAGACTTAATCCCAAAGAGATTTTTTAAAAAGGGAATGGGGGAAAAGGACATATTTGTACAAAAGTATTTATAGCAGCTCTTTTCATGGTGGCAAAGAAATTGAGGAGATGTCCATTAACTGTGGAATGGCTGAACAAGTTGTAGTATCTGATTATAATGGAATACTATTGTACTATAAGAATGGAGGAGCAGGATGATTTCAGAAAAAACTGGAAAGACTTACACAAACTGATGCAAAATGAAGTGAGCAAGCCAAGACAATATTGTATATGGGAACAGCAATATTATACAATGAAGCAATATTGTACAACAAAGAATTGTAAATGATTTAGCTATTCTAAGCAATACAATGATCCAAAACAATTCCAAAGGATTCATGTTGTTGTTCATCCTTCATTTTCAAAGAGAAAAGACTCATGATGAAAATGCTATGTACTTCCAGACAAAGAATAGGGGTCTGAATGTAAATCAAAGCATACTTTACTTTTATGGGGTTTTTTTTTGGTCTATGTTTTCTTTTACAACCTAATATGGAAATGTTTTGCATGATTGCACATGTATAACCTATATCAAATTGCATACCATCTCAGGGAGGAGGGAGGGGAAAGAAGGAGGGAAGTGGAGCTCAAAATTTTTTAAGAGAATGTCAAAGGGGTGGCTAGGTGGCACAGTCCATGGAGTGAGAAAGACCTGAGTTCAAATCTGACCTCAGACACATAACACTTACTAGCCGTGTGACTCTGGGCAAATCACTTAACCCCAATTGCCCTGCCCTCAAAAAAAAAGGTCAAAAATTGGGAAAAAATTTAAATATTTTTAAAAACTTAATGTAAATATTCAATTGGCTTAGCCCACTACAATTCAGATTTCCCTGGCTCAAGAGATCCACTAGCCTCAGTATTCCCACTAGGAGGGATTATAAATATATGTCACCACACCTAGAAAAAACAATTTCTTAAAGGAGCATATGAAAATTTAGAATTGTCAACAGTCATTAAAATAGTTTAAGATGAGAAATTCTTGGGCCAAAAAAACCCCAAAAGACGGCAAAAGCAAACTCTATAGCAGGGGTTCTTAACTTAGGAGTCCATGAATTTGTGTTTTTAAACTATATGGCTATAACTGGCTGCCTTTGTTATCTTATTTTATTTTCTGCATTTAAAAACATTACTCTGAGAAGGAATCCAGAGGCTTCCCCAGATTTCCAACAGGACCCACAACAGAAAAATGTTTAAGAACCCCTGCTCTAAAGGGTTCAAGAAAAAGAAAAAGAAAAGCATAACAAAATTTAAGTATGAAAATGACATGGTATTGGTCATCTTGAACCATTTCCCAATGAGGTAGTTTCCCAACTCTCAGATAAAACTCTCTTTAAATTAAAAAAAAGTATAAACTAATAATCTATATATTTCAAGAAATATAATTTCTGACAAAACTCCATGAAAATTAAAACTTTTTTGTTTCTAATTTAAAACGGGAATTGTGAAATTAATCATTCTACACCAGAAGGTATAGGCTACCTAATTTTCAGAAACCAAATTACACCAATTATATAGGGTAAGTAATTAAGCCTTCCTTAATTTAAGAGTCAAAAAAAGTATGGGTAGGTAGATGGCACAGCAGATAGTGCACCAGCCTTGGAGCCAGGAGAACCTGAATTCAAATCCTACTTCAGACACTGAGTAGCTATGTGACCCTGGTCAAGTCACTTAACCCTACAGCCTCTAAACAAAAGTAACAGCATTCTGCCTTTTGTTCACACCATACATTCACATTAGTCATTGGACCAACATTTTGGTGTGGATTTGTGCTTACCAGATGTTTGGAAATCAAGGCTATGGTTTTCCAATCATATGAATTTCCTAGAGCCATAAAAGGAGGATGAAGGGAGGAGGGAAGGCAATAGTTAATTAAAAGAGCTACATTCAAATTGTGAATCTAAACAGAAGTCAACTGCACCAATTACCTCTGGCTCAGTAGCATATAATAGAAGCAAAATACACATGTGTCCCACACAGATGGAAAACCTCTCTATGCTTTTAGCATCAGAGCCACCTACCTGGAGAGGCACTAAACTGTGCCCTTCATGAAAAATTAATTGAAAGAGAAGTGCTCATTCCCTTGCTCAAATTGGGGTCTTTAAAAGAAAATGAAAATATTCAAAAACATCCTGTTAACCTGTGAAACAGGAAAGGCAGAAGACATTCATAAACCATAGCATCCTAAATAGAATTTTCCACCAGAGAAAAAAGGATGGTTTGTTCTCAGATCTGTTTGCAAGAAAACATTCGAGTTCATTCAGCTAGGAAATCACCAGAGAGCAGTAATTACAAAGGACTGTGGCAGCTGAGTGTTTCAGCCTCTTCCCTGACTCCAGGATATTCTTTCCCCACTAGAATGTCACCATGGGGAAAACGTGATATCCTAGGAGCTCCAGACAGAATGGCTCTTTGTACACTGTCACCATCATCTGGCTAACTCTAAATGAAATACCCTGGAAATACCATAACTTATTTTATTACAGAAGAGACATCACCTAACAGTCAAAACTGATTTGTTGAATGCATGTTATACCATGGTGGTTACAGTTACATCTTCTTCTGAACTTTAATCTGATAGTATACAGTAGATAAGGGATGCTAACATCATTTGCATAACTAAGCATACACTCTCATTACATATTTACAGTATAATGATAACACTACACTTGGAAGCCTGAGGATTTTGAATGGTATGGCAGGTTGCTAACTTAATATTACAGATTTAATCCTTTCCGGGAATTACACAGCGTTGATTTGACTCAGGTACACCAAACAAGAGCCCAGAACAGAAGGTGCATGGGCAAGGACGATAAGTAGACTCCAAAAGGAAAAGCTCAGCATTCATGCCACTGTCTAATGCTTTAGGATTTGCTTTACATGCAAGACTGGGAACAAAAAAAAAATACCATGGAAGGAAGTATGAGAACAAGAGAATCGCAATGATGCATAAAAGCTACATGAGTATTTTGAGTGCTGATCAGCCTGGAACTTGGATTTCAGGATTACAGGAAATCAACTTGGTAACTTCTGTTGGTTAACAAAACCTAGCCCGTGACAGCCTATAGTGATGTGACCCTCTCCTGAACTCTCAGAGGAAGGAATTATCTGCACTGCTCAGAATCAAGGAATCTACAATTAGAAGTAACTTCAGAGTTCATTTGGTCCAACCAATATCCAAATCCTCTAAAACACACCCAGAGATTCCCAAAGTGAGCAAGACCACTGCCCTGGGGGTGCTGGAACAATTGGGGGCAGGGCCAGCAGTAACCTCAGGTACAATTGGGAGGGTGTTGAATAAAAATAAGGGGGTGGTGGAAGCATAAGGAAAGAAGAGAACTTTGAAAAACCATTTGTACATATTTCATGTGTTATGTAACAGAGTTAGTCATAGTGATTACATTATTTTCCAAATAAACACACAAAATGCAAGTTATAACCCATCAGTGGTCAAGTCTGCCAACAGGTCTTAACAAGTAAGTGTTGGCAGGGGAGCATGCCGTGAATTGTTGGGAAATCCAGCATGCATCTGCAGGAATATGTGTGTGTATTGACTTATTTACAATGCAATACCATCTGGCTACAAAATGTAATATTGCATCACCAAAATTTCAATGCAAGAAAAAAACACAAATTTATAATAAACTATTAAATTTAAGGGGTATCATTTTTATCTTTCCCAGAATTTATTTATTTTTAGTTTTCAACATTCATTTCCACAAGATTTTGAGTTCTAAATTGTCTCCCTATCTGATGTCATTTAAATTTTTTTTCTGAAATGATGCAAATTTCAAAAAAAATTTTAAAGGGTTAAAGAAAGTAGAATTAGGAGGTGCAGGGGGGCTAAGTAACTTTTTATAAAAGGGGTGGTAGGCCAAATAAGCTTGAGAATCTCTGAATATACCTAACAAGTGATCATCCAGTCTTCATTTCAAGCCCACCAATGACAGAAATTCCACTATATTCCAAGGTTGTCCTTTTCACTTTTAGACAGCTATAATTGCTGGAGAGCTTTCCAACTCCCTTTTCCTTTGCTGCTCCCCCATTAATCAAACCTAAATTCCCCTTTCTGCAACTCCCCCTTTACTCCTACTTCTAGCTTCTGGGGCCAAAGAGAGAAAAATTAATTTCTATATTCCAGGTGACTACTCTTCAAATGCAATTATCTTACCCCACCCTAAATCATTTCTTCTCTTGGGTTCAACCTAGTTACTCTGACCCATCCTCATAATGAGGGATGATATGGAGGCCTTTAACCATTCCCTAACATTTTCTCATTCATTTTTATGTCTTTTATCCCATGCCTGACGACATTTCTTCCTTTGGTAAGCTTATTAAAAAGTCACTGTCATATTTCTTTCCATCTCCTACAGAGCCTAGAGCAGTACAAGGCAACACATGCTGGCATTAATATGCCCTCAAATAAACACTGAGTGAATGAATGCACCTCTAGAATATTCTGTTCCTTCTAACTCCTCATTTTATGCTTGCTTTGTTATTTTTAGAGTATCTTTTTAAAGGAAAATAAACCCTTTCTTTTATGTCCTTTGCATGCTGAAGGCCTCTACTGTGATAATTGTCAACACACATGGATAAGTCACTTAGGCCTGAGCTACACAAAATATCAAAGGTTCTCAAATTTTGGTCTCAGGACCTCTTATGCTCAAAAGTACTGAAAATCCCTCAAATAATTTTTGTTATGTGGACTGTAGCTATCAGTATTAGAAATTAAAGCACCTTAGTTTTATTATGAAAATAGTGCTGAACCCCTGAAATGATCTCAGGAAATGTCAGGGTCCCTGGACCACACTTTGAGAACTGATGGGAAAAAAGGATAATACACTCCTCTCGGTTTAGTTATTCATGAAGGTTTGCTTGTAATCACTCCAAGAAAAGAGATTTTTTCAGAGAAGAGTAAACCCAATAGTGAAATACAAATCCTTGTTTCTTTGTATTATAATATAAGGTCAAGCATATTCATCACATGGCACGTGAAGACAAAACTAAACATACTGTCTGATGACAAAAAAGAACAATACTACACCATCAAAAGGATAAACACCGAGACTTCTAGCTATGATGATGGGTTACACTGAGCCATCAATACTCTCAAGGCCTCATGGCCAACACTGTTTATTGTAAGACAGCTGGCTGGTGTCAGGAATGCTGTCTGTGACCACTGAATTGAGTTTTTCTCTAAGCATGTCTAATTGGGCCATATGGAGATTGAACCCACAACCCTGAATTAATTAATCCCACTGTATAATCAACTGAGCTATAAGCACTTCACTGCCTATTTTGAGAGGTTGGAAAAGCCTGGAGTCAGGGTGTCACAGTACTGGGTCTTCCTTCTCACTTCTGCCACCCCTGCCCACTCCCACATTTGTGAGACTCCCAGGACACCCTGTTCCAACAGCTATTCTCTCTCTCTCTCTTTTCAAAAATCTTATTTAATATTTTACTTTTTCTGAATTACATATAAAAACAATGTCAAACATTATTTTTGTTTCAAAATCTGAATTCCCAATTCTCTCCCTCCTTCCCTCCTCCCCTCATTGAGAAGATTAACAATTTGATATAAGTTATACAAGTGAAGTCAAAACACATTTCCATGTATTTCTGTGAAAGTCATTCTGTGAAAGAAAACAAAAAAAACCCAATAAAAATTAAAAAGTAAAGAAAAAGCATCTTTGATCTTCATTCAGGCTCTACCAGTTCTTTCTCTGAAGATGGACAGCACCTTTCATCATAAGTCCTATAGATAATAGTGGCTATTCTCAATGCCTGAGCAGAATGATATGGAAATTGCTGCAAAGCAACCATCCCTATTATATTCTTAGACATTGAGGTATGTCCAGACAAGCCAATGACTCATAATTTGATCTACTTTTGAGTCAGATAGGGTTAAAACACACATATGTTGCCCTCACTGTATACTATGGACATAATCCTAAGAAATTTTTTGTAAATCCTCAGAATGCTCCTACTGAGAACATTTTGATCCTGGCATATAATAAAATATTCATCCAGTGGAGGGAGTGTTTAAATATTTTGTGTTGGTTTGGCTTTTTTTTTAACTTATAGTCTATATGTGACTAATTCACTCAATGAGCTAACAAGGGAGGAGGGCCTGGAGTGCAGAACACAATACTTGGATTCAAGAAGACTTGAGTGCAAATCTTGCCTGTGATTCTTATTAATGGTGGCACAGTGAAGAGAGCACTGGCCCTGGAGTTGGGAGTGATGGGGTCCTTGTGATGTATATATGTCTATAGTATCAATCTGTAACATCAGTTTGTAAATGGGGTGCTTTGGGATTTATGTCTGTAAAATCAATTTGTAAAAGCAGTCTGTAAGATCACATTTCCACCCCCCTAGCCTCAGAGCATTGACTCTGCCCCTTCCCCCTTCCAGCACTCTGCCTAGCAACAACTCATGACCTGTTTATCTCTGCTTGAAACAATAAGTTATGTAAATGTTATCTCCCTTAGTTAGAGTGGCCAGCCCCACCATAAATTCTTCAATACCTTATCTATAGGGTAACTCCTTAGTCAATTATAGACCCACACTGTCTCTGATGACCTTGGTGGGTGGCAGACTGGGCACTCTCTAGTGACGTATCAGGCCTAAAACCACACCTCCAGCTAGACCCCCTCTTGAGCTATTTCCCAGTGAATCATGGGCAATACACCTGCGCAGTTGATATTAAAAGTGTATGGTCCTTTGAACACTGACCACTCCTTAACTCCTCCCTGATCCCACCCTTGCTCACCTAGTTAGCATAACTGACACCTTAAAACTATGCCTGCGGGGGGGGCGGAGCCAAGATGGCGGAGTAGAAACTGCTCATCCAAGCCACTCTGCCCCCAGGTTCTCCCCAAACTATGTAAAAGGGGACTCTGAACAACTTCTGGAGCCCCAGCACCCACAGAACGACACAGAGAAGCTAACCTCCCACTGAGGACAGCCCAGCAGCCCTGCAGGAAGGACCAGCGCAGCACTCTGGGAGCCAGCAGCATGCAATGCGCAAAGCACAGGAAGCGGAGCCGAGCAGAACCCAGGTCCGCATGAGCCGAGGTTTGAGCCCCAGGGCGGCAGGGCCAGCAGCCAGCTGGAGGAACCCCAGAACACCAGCAGCTGTGGCGACTCCAGAATTATCAATATAGACATGCCTAGGACAAAGTAAGAGGTTAGTGTCCTATGGACTTTGGGACCTGTATTTGGGGAAATGCGTCGGCTCCCTCCACTGGGGACTAGAAGCCGCTGAAGAGACACTCCATTTGGTAGTTTTCAGAGGCAGCTCCTGCTCCCAGCCTGCAATTAATTGTAGGGAGATCCAGCGATCAGTCTTGGGGGGTAATCGCTCTTGCTTTAACCTCCCTGGATCTGGATTGTGATCTAGGGTGGAAGTCGTGGGTGGGTTTACAGCTTGCCAGAAACGGAAGTTGCCCCCACACGTTCGGGACGAAAATTCCTCTATCTGGCCTTAAAGCCATAGTGTGGCAACAAGCCCAAAAGTCAAGTTATTAAGGGGCAACATGCCAAGGCAAAGAAAACAGAAAAATGCAACCCTAGACTCCTATTTTGGGGGCACGGAGCGGGAAAAGGACTGTGAGGTCAGAAGTCCTGCTCCAAAAGCCCCAGAGGAAAACATGAGCGGGTTGCAGGCCATAGAGGACCTTAAGAAGGACTTTAAAAATGAAATAAGAGAAGTGGAGGAAAAATTGGAAAGAGAAATGAGAAGGATGCAGGAAAAGTATGAAATGAGGGTCAACAGCCTGACTGAGGAAAACAACACCTAAAAAATAGACTAGCTCAAATGGCAAAGGAGGCCCAAAAGGGCAATGAGGAGAAGAATGCCTTAAAAAGTCGAATTTGCCAGATGGAAAAAGAATCTCAAAAGTTCACTGAGGAGATTCATTCCTTCAGAGTTAGACTGGCCCAAATGGAAGCTAATGACTTTATGAGAAATCAAGATGCTGTTGAACAGATCCAAACAAATGAAAGATTAGAAGGCAATGTGAAATATCTCATGGGAAAAACCACTGACCTGGAAAATAGATCCAGGAGAGACAATTTAAAAATTATTGGACTACCCGAAAGCCATAATCAAAGAAAGAACCTAGAAATCACCCTTCAAGAAATTCTCAAGGAAAATTGCCCTGATGTTTTAGATCCAGAGGGCAAAATAGAGGTTGAAAAAATCCACCAATCACCTCCTGAAAAAGATCCCAAAAAGAAAACTCCCAGGAATATTATAGCCAGGTTCCAGAATCCCCAGATCAAGGAGAAAATACTACAAGCAGCCAGGAAGAAACAATTTCAATATTGTGGAAACACAATCATAATAGCCCAGGACCTGGCAGCTTCTACACTGAGGGATCGAAGGGCATGTAATATGATATTCCAGAGGGCAAAAGAACTGGGAATGAACCCAAGGGTCACCTACCCAGCAAACTGAGTATTTTGTTTCAGGGGAAAATATGGTCATTCAGTGGAATAGCGGACTCTCAAGCATTCTTGAGGAAAAAACCAGAATTGAATAGAAAATTTGACATCCAGACACAAGAAGCAAGAGATGCCTGAGAAGGTAATCAGGGAAAAGAAATCAAAAGGAACTTATCAAAGTTGAACTATTTACACTCCTATATGGAAAAATAATAACTGTGACTGATGATATCTTTCTCACTATGAAAATAATGGAAGAAGGGTGTGTGGTCATATGAATACATATGTGAATGTGTGTGTATATGGATAGAGGGCATAGGTTGAATTTGTTGGGAAGGAGAATACTCAAGGGATGAAATTATGAGGTGAGAGAGGAAAGTGGCAAGAGGAGATGGGGAAAGACAGGGTAGGGTAAACTATCTCATGTAGAAGAAGCAAGGGGAAGTGGTTGCAAGGGAGGGGGAGAATAGGAAGGGGAAAAAAAGGCAAATCCACATTCTCATTGAATTCGGTTCAGGAAGAGAATGACATACATACTAAATGGGATATCTCAACCTGCAGCAGAACAGGGGGAAGGGGGATGAGAGGAGGGATGATTGATGGGGGGGCATCCTTGGGGGGAGGGGAGGTTAGAAGTACCCACTATAGAAGAGGGACAGGATCATGTAGGGAATGGACCAGGTAGGGGTGGGATGAGTGGGAGGGAATTATAAGCAGCCTTGTACAATATATCTACTATGATAATGTTTTGCATAGCTAGACATGTACAACATATACTGAATTACTTATCTCCCCAGAGGGAATGGGTGACAAGGGAGGAAGGAAATGGATCTGAAATCCAAGGTCTTAAGATTAAAAGTTTCAAATATATATAAATACTATTATTAATACTCTTTTGCTCACAATTGGGAGATAAGATGTGCAGGCATTGGGACACAAAGATTCACCTTCCTCTAATGGAAAAGTCAAAGGGGGTATGGGAGAAGGTATGGGAGAGAGCAGATTGGAGGAAGCGATATCTTGTGGGACTGCTATTCTGGGAGGTTGGATAGGGGAATAACGGGGGGAAAATGATTGTAACTCAAAATCTGGCGGAAATGAATGATGTAAAACAGAAGTTAATAAAGCATTTGTTTAAAAAAAAAAAAACAATGCCTGCGGCCTCTGCGAGTTTGCAGGTTCCATAAAAATCTAGCCCGCTGTTCTCTACAGCGTAACAATAAACTTTACAATATCGGCTTCAAAGTTTGCTTGAGCCTGGTGAATTCCTTCCAGACTTGATGCCAGGAGAGGTATCCCTGGCAGAACCACTTACCCTCCCCCCCCCTCCTTATCACCCTTCCCTCTTCAGGAGGACCTGAGTTAAAATCCGGCCTCAGACACTTTACTCAAAAACTAGTCTAGCCATGTGACCTTGGGCAAGTCGCTCAACCGCAAAGTGCCCTACCTTCCCCCTCCAAAAAGGAAAAGAGAGAGAGCGAGAGAGAGAGAGAGAGAGAGAGAGAGAGAGAGAGAGAGAGAAATGATACATGTTTGCATAATAATACACTTTGCAACCCTTATAGTGCTACATAAATCCTAGTTATCATTTTTATTATTAAACCGGCAAATAATTTTAATGGAAAAACAATCCATGTGATTTCTGAAAACAGAAATCACAGATATAGTAAACATTTTCACAGTTCATCCCCATTTCATTGAGAGTGCTTTACTGGCTCCTTCCCCCCTTCTCCATCCCCATAACTACAGGTATTTTGAAGCTAGAATGATTTCCTCCCAGGCTATTCAAAACAATGTAAGCTATTGCTGATTTATACTTAATAGTAAAAGTGTTACTGTTCCTTCAGCTGAAGTAAACCAGGTATCAATAAATGTTTACTGACCCTAATGACAAATTTGAACCAATGTCTAACTGACCTCTTCTATAATAAAAATGAGCCGGTAGGAGTTTTTCTCTAAGTCAAAGGTTGTTAGGGGAACTGGAAGGTATACAACTTTCTGTGAGCATGGCAAGCCTGGTCCACTACAGGACCCACTAAATCGGGTGAAAAGAATGCCACTGTTGTTCTTTACCCAATGTGTGACCATAAACCCAAGTTAAATATACATTCTCACAATGAGTTTTATAATCAATAGTTAGTAACTAAATGATTCATGGGACGAAAGAAATCTACAGTGGCTCGTACTAAAGTCTGACTCTAAAATCCTATTCACTGAAACTTTGCCAGGAATAGGAGGGAATAGAGATGGACTGCATAGAGTCTCAGAGTCTGGCTCACCAGGCTACAAGTTATAGTCATAACCATGGTTAAATGGCCAAGTTTAATACTAATCTTTTAAAATGATTTCTTATATGAGGTTATCTTTAGGAGGTTTCAGATTTATAATCATGTTGTTTTAGCAAGACCAATTCTTGTTTTCCCCAAAAGATTAAACCAAATCTATATTCCCTCTTCATTCACCATTTCCTTTTAATTACATTTACTCTTCTGTGGGATCTGCATACACAAAAGGGCAGAAAGTAGTGAGAAGCCACATCCCCCTAAAGATCTTCACACCACTGGAAAATCAACCCAGACCAGTACAATCATATAGAACTTGACACTTATGTTTTAGGCCGCATTCTCAGAGGAAGGGGCAATATGCCTTCTGGGTTCCTATGAAGAACTGTGAAATTGGTCCAGCAGCTTTAGAAACTGTAGTTTCCTTTCTAGGCTCTGCTCTTCCCAGCAGTGTTTGTGGGATGTCATTCAGAACTGAAATCATCCGCCTGAAACAGGTTTCATTGTGTTGGCAGGTGTTGAAAATGCACAAGCTAGTACTATTTAGACGGTACTCTCCAAGACAATGCCCCACAAGTGAAGCCAGGCATGCCTGCACAGGGCATGGAACTTTCACAACCAGAGAACTCACTAAATTGCCGTTGAGAACATTCAAAATCCACCTTCCCAAAGATACCATAATTTATTAGTTATTTATCCAACCTACAGAAAGCAAGGGCAATGTAAAATATAACTCCCTCCCCAAGGCCCACAGATGCTGAAACAGGAAGAGTCAGAGAAGTGTACTGATCAGCAAAATTAATTCTAAAATCAAACCCTACAGTGTCTATCTTTATGCTTACCTCGCTCATTTAGGTGGAAGCTTGGCATAAAATTAATGCTTCCATTCCCCTACTCCGTGCACAGCAATCTGCTTTCCATTTGATTGTTTGTTTCTCTTTTTTCTCACTTTGCTTTTGCATACATTTTTTTTGTTACAGCATTACAAGTTGTCCTCAGTGTCTCTTGTCTATTATATTATTGTTTCCTTGTCAGTGTGCTTCACTTAATAGCCTTTTCTAAACCAGCTGGAAGATTTACTTTCTCCCAAATCTTGAAAATCTAACACACTGTTTTCTAAAATTATAAAGTTTTATGTATCAATATCAGATATTTCTACTTCAAATTATAGTAAGTTCTTCTAAACTATAAAAGCAACACTTATTGCAGATATGTAAATATAATCTATCCATGAACCTAGAGGTAAAAGAAATCTGGGTGAATTTTATGAGAATCAGAGAGGGGTTCAAAAACTATAAGCAACATACTTTCATGAAGCCCCAAGTTTTTGAATAAGTCATGCTCCAATCCTTTGTTCCAAAAGGTTGCTTATGATTCACTCTTCTGGAACTCTGAATACATTTTACGTGGAAATAGTGTTATCATACAGAGTTGTCAGACTCCCAGGTCACCTCAGAAAAAGCCTGTTTAACCCACACCATACCTGAAGTATAGAATACTGGAAGTATCAAAGGAGCTAACTATATAAGGCAGTTAAGTGCTACAGTAGAAAGACGGTTAAGGATTCGATCAGAAAGACCTGATTTCAAATCCTGTTTCTGACATTTATCAGCTGTGTAAACCTGGGCATGTCACTTAACCTGTGAGTCACTTAATTCTGAGCCTCAGGCTCCTCTCTGTAAAATTGGGATAGTAAGAGAAGCTACCTCCCTATGCGTTAGGACCTACACTTTTGGAAAATCACTTTGGTAGCTAAGTGGAGAATGAATTGAAGTGAGGAGAAACAAGGCAGGAAGACCAATTTGTCCAGATGAGTGGTAATAAAGGCCTGAACTAGGTTGATGGCTATGTGAATGGAGAAGGGAACACATATGAGATAAGTTATAGAGAAAGAAATCACAAAATTTGATAACTGATTAGATATGTGTTGTGATCAAGAGAGAGGAGGAGAAGGTATCACCAAGATTTTGAACCTGGGAGATCCAATATTAATCCAGAAGTTGAAAAGAGGAGGCTGTTGGGGAGGGAGAGGAAGATAACGAATTTTATTTTGGAGATGTCAAGTTCATCCAATTCAAAAAGGTAGCAGACAGCAGAGTCCCAACAACCCTGAGGGGAGACAGTATCCAGGAGAATAAGGGGGTCAACATCGTTAAACATTGCAGAGATCAAGAAAGATGAGCACCCAACAGAGCCTATAAGATCAGACAACAGAGATCACCAGTAATTTTGGAAAGAGCAGTTTCAATCAGGTGCTAAGGGTCAGGTTTGGCCTTCAGTAAAATTTCTAAAAAGGCATTACTTAACATTTCTAGATCATGCTGGTGGCTACTAAAAACCTTCCTACCTCTTAGTGAGTGTGAAATTTGACATGTAGTCAACAGCATGAAAGGCACTGCTAAAAGTCCTCTCATCCCAAACAAGTGCATCCTTAAACTCTCGTGGATATAGGCAGTGACCAAAATATAAAGTATTCCAACTCTGAAACTAATCTTCAATCATCTCAAGATGAAAACCTTAACTGTTCTTGCTTTTATATGATCAAAAATCATTCTTTTTTTAAGCTCATTTGCTCTTACCTTATCCTTAATGGAAGTCATCACCCAGAACATGATAGGAACAACCTTAGGTAAAAACCAAACACCCGAATCAAAAAGCAATCCCTTGGAACTACTGGTTCCCCCATCACCAACAAAACTGGCCATTTCTTTTCTTAAAAATAAAATCTCTTTTGTACTACTTTTGGGTCTATTTGGTTAGTTGATACACAACTCCACATCTAAATACAAACAAACTTGTCGAACAGATTCCCCGGGATAAGTGGCAGAGCTCTAAAGCAAAGAAGCAGATGTGTCCAACTGCAAACATCAGCATTAGGCGCTGTTGTTGCTGGCAAAGTGAGAACAGCAGCCTCATTTTCAGCTGAGAGCCCATTACTGCAGCAGCTTCAGAGATGCTGCCTGCTCTCATGTTTGCCCCATCAACAGCATGGCCAGGCATCAGCCTGCTTACACAGATGTCTGGTCTATTCAGCTACAAATTCCAGCCTTCAGGATATCTGCCAGCATTGACATTTTCAATACCAAGTGGTTTACTTGGCTGGCCTATGGTGCAACTCCACAGCTGCTGAAGAACAATCTGAAAGCTATGACCATGATATAAACCATTTTTATAATTTTATCCAACTTTTTTAAAAGTTAGGAAAAATTATGTTGCTTTAAGGATGAAACAACAAATTAGTTAACCTTAGCCTGGCATAAATCTTTTACAGAACATTAGACGTTATTGAATGCCTACCATAAGCAGAAAGCACTGTGTTAAGTACTAGAGGAAACACAAAATTAAATTCAATACAGGCCTTGCCTTCAAGTAACTTACAATTTAGTAGGAAGGATCCTTCCTTGCTTCATATTTCACTGAACAAAAAGGAAGCCATTCACCAAAGGTGGCTTCTTATCCTCTCCTCCTCATCTCACATCACTAAGATGCCTTCCACCATTATTTTCTCATTCACCCCATCTCACATGAAGCAGTGGCCCTTCTTGCCAAGACCTTCTACATGAATAAGTGATTTCATTCTATCCCACCCTCTCCAAGAGACTGGCCTCTCTGTCATTTCAAATCTCTCATTGATCTTCTATCCCTGTATATTATTTGTTTCCTACCCATGCCCATGTTCCCTACATCCTCAAAAAACTCTCATTTGATCCACATATACCAACTAGTTATTGTCTCATATCTTTCTTCCCTTTTGTGACTAAACTCCTTAGATGGCCAGCTACATGTGCCTCCAATTCTTTTCCCTTCACTCTCTTATTAAATGACTTCTTATCGCATTGTTCAATTGAAACTTCTTGTTAGTTGTTTCAATCACATCCTACTCTTTGTGACCCCACTGGGGATTTTCTTGGCAAAGATACTGAAGTAGATTGATTGCCTTTTCTTTCTCTAACTCATTTTACAGATGAGGAAACTGAGGTTAAGTGACTTGCCCAGGGTCACACAACTAGTAAGTGTCTGAGACTGGATTTGAACGCAGACCTTCCTGACTCCAGACCCAGCACTCTATCCACTGTACCACCTACTCTTTTCCAAGGTGATCAATGGTCTCTTAATTGCCAAATCTAATGACCTTTTCTCAAGTTTCATCTTTCCTGACTTCTCTGCTACCTCTGACATTGTAAATAACCCTCTTTTCCTTGATACTCATTTATCTCTAGGCTTTCACAACACTGCTCTCTATAGATTCTCCTACCTTCTTGGTCTTCTTTGCTTGATCTCCATCTAGAATGCTCCTGCTAACTGTGAGTGAACCCTCTGTCTTGGGCTCTCTTCTCTTCTCCATCTATACCATTTCATTTGGAGAACTCAGTAATTCCCATGAATTCAATTTATCATTTCAGTGCTGATGATTCATAGATCTACTTGTCCAGTCTTAAACTTTCTCCTAACCACCTGGTCTTGTATAATAGTTACCTATTAGACAACTCAAATTAGATACCTTACAGAGCTTAAATTTATCATGCCCAGAATGAAACTTACTATCTTTACCTTCTCCATTAACTCTACTCAATTCCTAGCTTCTCTATTACTGTGGAGTGTATCACCATCCTCCCAGGACCTCAGGATCTCAAACTAGGAATCATCCTGGACTCCTCACTATCTCTCAACTCCCCCTCCCCGATCCAAGCTACTTCTAAGACCTAATGGTTTCACCTTTGCAGCATCTCTAGGATACGCCCACTTTTCTCCTCTGATACTGTCACCACTCTGGGGCAAGCCCTTATCATGCCACACCTGAACTACTACAATAGCCTACTGGTTGTCAGTGTCTGCCCATTCCGCCACTCAACTGTCCATCCACCACTCAACTGTCAAACTGATCTTCCTAAAGGCTAGCCACATCACACACACACTCACACACAATTCAATCATTTGTGTGGCTCCAGTGGCAGCCTCATCCTGTTGGGGGTTAAATACAATCCCTTCTGTTTAATTTCTAAAGCCCTTTTTAAACTTGACTTCTTTCTAGCTTTCTAGTCTGCTTACACTTTACTCCCCTCACTACAGGGTCAATATGCCAGATACACTGGCATCTTTGACAATGAACAAGATCATCCACCAACAGACATTAGCATGACACAGCAGACAGAATGCTGGATTTGGAAGTATGGAAAGTCTGAAATTCAAATCCTGCCTCAGACATGTCCTATTTATGTAATGCTGAGCAAATCACTTACTCTTACTTTCAGTTTCCTCTTCTATAAGGTGAGGATAATAATAGCACCTCCCTCCTTGGGCCTATTCTGATGATCAAATACACAGTACATACTCGATAAATACTTACTGATTGAACTTTAAACAGAGTATATAAAGCACTTCGCCAATTTTAAAGCCATTAAATCAATGCCATTTTAATTTTATTTAAACTATAAGGTGTGACAGACGTATTATTAAACAATCATTAATATTAATCATTGCTACTTATGATATGAATTTTTATTCCTAATAGGTATTTTCATTGGCAGGTCTAGAACACCTCTCTCAAAATGAAGATGCTTTTAAAATTAACAAACAAAAAAATCTCCCCCCCTCCACTTTTCCTCCACATTCTCTCCCACACCCAAACCTAAGTAAAACATTTGAGTTGCGCCTGAAAATTCTATATCAGTGATAAACTAAAATAGCAGGCCTATTTTGGGTAATCTGTCACATTTACAAAGGAATAAGTAAATGAGAACCAGCTTTCAGAAGAGTTTAGAAATTGTGCAAATTTTAACAGCTTGGGCCCAGTAACAACAACCAACAATGGTAGCTAACATTTATAGAGTATTTTAAAATGGATACAATATCTTTATATATGTTTTCTCGCTTGAGTTCCCCTTGCCCAAACAACCCTGTGAGTTGAATGTTAGAGGTGTCGATAGGTATTCTTATTTTATTAAATAAGGAAACTGACATTCAGAGATACAAGGTTTGCCCATGGTCTCATAGTAAGCATCACAGGCAACATCTGAACCTAGGCCCTTATGATTCCAAGACCAGAATCCTTTGCACCATGCCACACTGCCTCATATTTACCCCGTGAACAATTATAAAACCTGAATAATAATAACAAATAGTCTGAAGATTGAGTTCATACCTGCAAAGTTCTTGGGGACTTGTCTCCTTCTTCATCCCAATCCATGCTCCTTTCTCTGATGCTTTAGCTAATGCTACTTTCCCCACCTGTAGTTCCCTTCTTCCCCTCTGCCTATCCAAAATCCCATCCATCCTTCAAGGCCTCTCTCCATGAAGACATACCCTGATTGTTCTTTGTCCTACTTTTTTCCACTTGTAGTTAATTTAGCATTTCGTTATTAAGTCCCAGTAAAACCATAAGTTTCTATGCCTTTTACTTCTTCTGTAGGCCCAGTGTGCAAGCCCAGAACCTAAATACAGGGACACAGTATGTACTTGATAAATACTTACTGCCTGAACTTTAAAAATTTAATAAAGGAAACACTGAGAACAAATATTTCATTGTATTTTTGATAACTCCTCATTTTCCTGACCTAAAGCACAAAATTCAGTTCTCAAGATGAAGTTAAACTCATTCCCAAACTGCCAGACAAGAAAAATAGAGCTTGACCCAATTACTTCTCTATAAAATATTTTAAAATTCTTAAATTTTCTAAAATTAGAAAAAATAAGCAAATTAAATGTAGTCCTTGAAACTCTCTCCTTATAATCTCCCAAGAAAAGTTAGCCTGGATTCAAGGTGTCTTAAAGCTAATACTAGCTTTTAACAAGGGGTTTACTTTTATCAGCCAAAGAACATGTCAGTTCAAAGAAAAATACATTTAATCAAACAGCAGAATAAATAAAATGACAACAAAATTTTCCCACATATACATGGGAAATGTTGTCCCACAGGTCCTCACACCCTCAATGGGGCAGGGTACAAACAAAGAAAACATCACACATGAAAAGTACACATGGAAGGAATATGTGTCAAGGAAACAGTCATAAAAGAACATACATCATGAATAAGTATGTTCTGGTCACAGCAATGGAAGACTTTGATGTGGCCAAAGTAAGTCACTCTTCTGACACCACAGAGCTACCAATGTCCTCTGGTGACAGCATAATACTTGCTAGTAATCTCTCCTGGTTATCTCTATTCTTCTTACAGTTGTCGAGCTATTTTCTGCTATCACCTAGTGGGCTTATGATCTTTAGTAAGATCTGCCATTTCCCTGTCACTATCAGGATATAATAGATAGAAAATAATCACCATGAAAAGTACTGGTTGATGTGGTTTTAGCACATTATCTTATATTTTTGAGCTACCAAAGACAGAGAGGCTGCTAACAAAAACCAGAAGAATGTCTCAGGCTAAGATTAAATCTATTCTTTTGACCACCTTGGACTTTGGATATACTCAAGGTCCTTGGTCCCACACAACCATCTGACTCTGAGTAAGAAGACTCCTTCTAACTCTTGTTAAATTCTGATATGATCCTATATCCTATAACCCAGATAAACTCACAAGAATTGTGTAGAAGCTCAGGGGGTGGAGGCTTCCCTTATTCTCAAGTTTCTCATTGATTAGTATGTCACTGAACCTCAGAATAATAATACAAGATAGGTAAAGCAGACATAACCATTGCCCTCTACCTGGGATTCACTGTGCTACTTGCATGATGTATAATCACCAGCATCAAAATTACTAGTCTTTTTTGTGCTTCATTCTGACTGACAAAAATGTTGCTGGTCTTCTTACATAAACGAGGGTTAAATAAGGAGATAAAGTATTCAAACATGGTTCTGAAAATCATCTATGGTCCCTTTTAATCACAACCACTGTTGGCAGAAAAAATAGAAAAAACCCTATAGTTTTTGAGCTCCAGTCTCTACCACCCCCAAGGGTTTAGGAACTATTCCCTTAAGAAAAGAAACTATATCAGCATATGACTGTTTACAAATGTAAGTTACTTTACTCCTTCCCCCTAGTTGGTCTATATGCATTTATTAAGCATTTACTATGGGCCAACCATTATACTAAGTTTTGGGGATACAAAGAATGGCAAAAACATGATCCCTGTCCTCAAGGAGCTCACATTCAAATGGCAAGAAAAAAAAGAAAATTAAAATACAAGAATGTTGGTGCTAAGTTTAAAATAATCTCAATTCAATAAATTTAAGCTCCTACTATGTCTGAGGTTCTATGCTGTGCATGACAAGGGGGAAAAAACAGTCCCTAACCCTAAGGGGCTTAATGAGAAAAGAAAATATAGAATATGTCCAAAGGGAAATAGATTATAAACTCCTTGAGGCAAGGACTGTCTTTTTTCCTCATTTTGTATCCCTAGTGCTGGCACATAGGAGGGACTTAATAAATGATTACTTATTTGCTGATAGATATGAGACAATTTGAGGAAACAGATGATACTAATATTTGAGAGCAACAGAGAAGTCTTTACTCATAATATTTGAGATCACTTAAAATCCCAGAATATTACAAGCCAGCATTTGATCTAGTGTTGGATTGGATAGTAAAGATTTTTCTCTATGGTTTCTTAAAAGTTATGTTTCACCAGCTAGTAAAATTGTCAAACAATCCCAGATTCATGGATCTTATTTACTGCCAAGCTGACATAGTTTAGAACGTAGTTATTTAAAAATAACTATAACAAAGTATTTATACCCCTCTTTTTTCTGTTCATAAATTAGCACCTTGGTACTATAAGTTAGCACCTGCTGGTACACATAAAAATACAGATAAAAAATCCGAAGGGACCCTAGAGATTACCAGTCTACTTCCTTCACTGGACCTCCCTCAACCTTGGTTTCTTCATCTGTAAAATGGGGATAATAACAGCACCTATCTCATAGATCTGTTGTGAGGATCATATAAGATACTATCTATGAAGTGCTTTAAAGAGCTACATGAATATTAGGTAATTATTTCTTAAAGTAAAATCCATCCTCTCACCCTCCTGGTAAACAAAACAATGTGACAAAGTAGGACTCATCTCACTATTCATATTGCTTTTATTCACAACTCAAACAGAAGTTATCCTGTCAAAACCAATTTGCATGTTTAAAATATGCAAATCTAAATTTCTCTCATTTCCCTGAAGTCCACTACATGCACATTTCTTTACATCCATGTTATACCTTACTCCCAAAGAAGAAGATATTATTTCTAGTAGGCAGCTTACTTCCTCAATAAGCTTTAAGGAAAACAATGTAGAAAATAACATTCAGAGCAAATATGTTCCAGACATGCATATTCATGTACACTTTCACCTATATCAGAATGCATTTCATCTTGCAAAATGGTCCCTGTACATTGGCAGCATCTCACCTCCCTTCTGAACACTGAGAAATGCATATTGCTACACAAAGAATAAGGAAATATTCATCTAAAAATAATGTATGGGGCAGGTAGGTGGCGCAGTGAATAGAGCACCAGTCCTGGAGTCAGGAGGACCTGAGTTCAAATCTGGCCTCACTGGCTATGTGACCTTGGACAAGTCACTTAACCCCAATTGCCCTGCCTTCCCCCCTCCAAAAAAAATAAAAATGATGGAGAACATATCTGGAGCAGAATATTCTTCACTGTATTAAGGTAACTGTCTTTGCTTAGGAACCTCCTAACATGAATAATAAACAAGAAAACACAATAAACATTGTTTAAAAAAATTAATGAAATATGGCCATCAGAATGATCATGCATCAGCTGCCTATCCTCAGCTGTAAAACTTAAGCCACTGGCCAAAGGCCTGCCTTGGGGATATAGTTCACAAGTCTCTTTAGAAATGCCCTAAATAGAGCAAAGGTCATCCACTACACAATTACATTTTATTTTTGCAAGTCCCTCTCCTATCTTTCTACTACCTAATATGTTAATGTTAAGGAAGCCCTCTGGGCGATTTATGTTTCTAATATCACTCTCCTAAAAGGAGCTGATCAAAACCCATCACTGTAGGGAATTTCAGACAATATTGTAAAAATCTAAGTGGAATCCTGGGGAAAGCTTCCCTGGTGAGGCTAAATGGTGCTAGTCTGAGGAGGGACTGACTGGCCAATTAGCAAAGAATCAGTTTTCTTTATGGGCTTGGCAGGATCCAAGACCTAGTCACAAAATGAAGGCTGCTCTGAGAATCTACTGTAAACGTCTAGGAGAAAAGGAGTATCCATCCTCCAATGAGGGATCCTACTTATGTAAAGAATTAATACCATTTGATTCAAGGTACTGCTGAACAAAAGGAAACATAGGCTACACATACTTGCACAGGAAATACATAAACTTCCCATTCAATTTCATTTCTTCCTTGTTTTTGTTTTGTTTAATGAAACTGCACGAGGTTAGGAGCTGAAATGTTCTGTGCAAGGAACAGCAAGGAGGCCAGTGTCACTGGATTATAAGAGTATGTTTGGTGGGGGAAGGAGTAAAGCATACGAATATTAGAAAGCTAAAAAGGGGTCCAAGTTAAGAAAGTTTTAAAAGACAAAGAGAAGATTTCCTGGAGCCAACAGGAAGTCAGAATTACTGAAATGGAGGTAGGGGAGTGGTGACATCACTTGTGCTTTAGATCACTTTCATAGCAGAAGAGATAGGCATGGGGAGATATTTGAGGCAGAAAGACCAACTAGCAGGTAAATGAAATATTCCAGGTATGAAGTAATGAGGGTCTGGACTAGGGAGGTGGCAGAAGACAGAAGGGAGAGTTACAATGGCAGAAACCACAAGACTTGGAGACCGAATGGATATGCAAAGTAAGAACAAGCAGTCAAGGGTGACAGGGAAGGGTAGTGGTACCATCCACAATAATAGGGAAGTTAAGAAAAGGGGAAGGGGTGGGAGGGGAAGGATGAGGTGAGTTTTAGACATGCTGAGTTTAAGATGTCTAAGAGACCATTGGAGATGTGAATCTTCAGGTCAGGGGAGAGGTTAGGTCTCAATAAGTAGATATGAGAATAATCGGCTTAGAAATAAAACAAAATGGCATAGAGGGAGAAGAGAAGAAAGCCCCAGAGGAGCTAAAGTTAGTGGGAGCAATCTGGACAGAGATCCAGCAAAAAAGACTGAGAAAGAGTGGTCAGACAAAGAGCAGAAGAACTGGGAGAGAAGAGAATATCGAGGAGAAGAGGGTGACTGACACTGTCAAATGCTGCTGTAAAGAGGTCTGGAAGGATGTAAGACAAGGCTGTTAGACTTGGCGATTAAGAGATCATTAGTAACTTCACTGGCCAAAGTAATGGAGACTTTGAAGACAGCAATGAAGTGAGGAGAACGGGAGGAAGATGTTTTTTAATGTTTTTTCATTTGTCTGTCTTCCCATCATAAAAGATAAGGTCACAACAGCAGGTTTTCCCAACATCTCTTCATTGAAACTCTATCCCAGTCCTAGAAAATATTTCAGAAAAAATAACAATAATAGGGGCGGCTAGGTGGTGCAGTGAGTAGAGTGACGGCCCTGGAATCGGAAGGACCTGTGTTCGGATCCAGCAGACACTTAACGCCCACACCAAAAAAAAAAAAAACCCTAGCCGTGTGACCTTGGGCAAGTTACTTAACCCCAACTGCCCTCCAAAAAAAAAAAAAAATAACAATAATAAGGCAGTGTTGCCCAGTAAGAAGAATGCCAACCTTGTGGTCAGGATCAACTAATTTACACTCCTCAGGAGAGTAAGAAATATTTCACAGGGGGCGGCGATCTAAAAATAATGGATGGGGCAGGTAGGTGGCACAGTGAATAGAGCACTGGCCCTGGAGTCAGAAGGACCTGAGTTCAAATCTGACCTCAGACACTTAACACAAAAACTAGCTGTGGGGGGGTGGGTGGGGCGGAGCCAAGATGGCGGAGTAGAAACAGCTTATCCAAGCCACTCTGCCCCCAGATTCCCCCCAAACTATGTAAAAGGGGACTCTGAACAACTTCTGGAGCCCCAGCACCCACAGAATGACACAGAGAAGCTAAGCTCCCGCTGAGGACAGCCCAGCAGCCCTGCAGGAAGGACCAGTGCAGCACTCTGGGAGCCGGCAGCACGCAGTGCGGGGAGCCGAGCTGAGCCGAGCCCAGGTCCGCGTGGGCCAAGGTTTTAGCCCTAGGGCGGCAGGGCCAGCAACCAGCTGGAGAGACCCCAGAACACCAGCAGCTGTGACGACTCCAGAATTATCAACATAGACATGCCTAGGACAAAGTAAGAGGTTAGTGTCCTATGGACTTTGGGACCAGCATTTGGGGAATGCGTCGGCTCCCTCTCCTGGGGGCTAGAAGCCACTGAGGAGACACGCCATTTGGTAGTTTTCAGAGGCAGCTCCAGCTCCTGGACTGCCTCCTAGGGAGATCCAGCGATCAGTCTTGGGGGGTAATCGCTCTTGCTTTAACCTCCCTGGATCTGGATTGTGATCTAGGGTGGAAGTCGTGGGTGGGTTTACAGCTTGCCAGAAACGGAAGTTGCCCCCACACGTTCGGGACGAAAATTCCTCTATCTGGCCTTAAAGCCATAGTGTGGCAACAAGCCCAAAAGTCAAGTTATTAAGGGGCAACATGCCAAGGCAAAGAAAACAGAAAAATGCAACCCTAGACTCCTATTTTGGGGGCACGGAGCGGGAAAAGGACTGTGAGGTCAGAAGTCCTGCTCCAAAAGCCCCAGAGGAAAACATGAGCGGGTTGCAGGCCATAGAGGACCTTAAGAAGGACTTTAAAAATCAAATAAGAGAAGTGGAGGAAAAATTGGAAAGAGAAATGAGAAGGATGCAGGAAAAGTGTGAAATGAGGGGTCAACAGCCTGACTGAGGAAACCAACACCTTAAAAAATAGACTAACTCAAATGGCAAAGGAGGCCCAAAAGGGCAATGAGGAGAAGAATGCCTTAAAAAGTCGAATTTGCCAGATGGAAAAAGAATCTCAAAAGTTCACTGAGGAGATTCATTCCTTCAGAGTTAGACTGGCCCAAATGGAAGCTAATGACTTTATGAGAAATCAAGATGCTGTTAAACAGATCCAAACAAATGAAAGATTAGAAGGCAATGTGAAATATCTCATGGGAAAAACCACTGACCTGGAAAATAGATCCAGGAGAGACAATTTAAAAATTATTGGACTACCTGAAAGCCATGATCAAAGAAAGAACCTAGAAATCACCCTTCAAGAAATTCTCAAGGAAAACTGCCCTGATGTTTTAGATCCAGAGGGCAAAATAGAGGTTGAAAGAATCCACAGATCACCTCCTGAAAAAGATCCCAAAAAGAAAACTCCCAGGAATATTATAGCCAGGTTCCAGAATCCCCAGATCAAGGAGAAAATACTACAAGCAGCCAGGAAGAAACAATTTCAATATTGTGGAAACACAATCAGAATAGCCCAGGACCTGGCAGCTTCTACACTGAGGGATCGAAGGGCATGGAATATGATATTCCAGAGGGCAAAAGAACTGGGAATGAACCCAAGGGTCACCTACCCAGCAAAACTGAGTATTTTGTTTCAGGGGAAAATATGGTCATTCAGTGGAATAGAGGACTTTCAAGCATTCTTGAGGAAAAAACCAGAATTGATTAGAAAATTTGACATCCAGACACAAGAAGGAAGAGATGCCTGAGAAGGTAATCAGGGAAAAGAAATCAAAAGGAACTTATCAAAGTTGAACTATTTACATTCCTATATGGAAAAGCAATAACTGTGACTGATGATATCTTTCTCACTATGAAAATAATGGAAGAAGGGTGTGTGGTCATATGAATACATATGTGAATGTGTGTGTATATGCTTACAGTTATATATGGATAGAGAGTATAGGTTGAATCTGTTGGGAAGGGAGAATACTCAAGGGATGAAATTATGAGGTGAGAGAGGAAAGTGGCAAGAGGAGATGGGGAGAGACAGGGTAGGGTAAACTATCTCATGTAGAAGAAGCAAGGGGAAGTGGTTGCAAGGGAGGGGGAGAATAGGAAGGCAAAAAGGCAAAACCACATTCTCATTGAATTTGGTTCAGGGAGAGAATGACATACATACTAAATGGGATATCTCAACCTGCAGCAGAATAGGGGGAAGGGGGATGAGAGGAGGGATGATGGATGGGAGGGCATCCTTGGGGGAGGGGAGGTTGGAAGTACCCACTATAGAAGAGGGACAGGATCATGTAGGGAATGGACCAGGTGGGGGGTGGGATGAGTGGGAGGGAATTATAAGCAGCCTTGTACATTATATCTACTATGATAATGTTTTGTATAGCTAGACATGTACAACATATACTGAATTACTTATCTCCCCAGAGGGAATGGGTGACAAGGGAGGTAGGAAATGGATCTGAAATTCGAGGTCTTAACATTAAATGTTTCAAATATATATAAATACTATTATTAATACTCTTCTGCTTATAATTGGGAGATAAGATGTGCAGGCATTGGGACACAAAGATTCACCTTCCTCTAATGGAAAAGTTGAAGGGGGTATGGGAGAAGGTATGGGAGAGAGCAAATTGGAGGAAGTGACATCTTGTGGGACTGCTATTCTGGGAGGTTGGGTAGGGGAATAACGGGGGGAAAATGATTGTAACTCAAAATCTGGCGGAAACGAATGATGTAAAACAGAAGTTAATAAAGCATTTGTTTAAAAAAAAGCTAGCTGTGTGACCTTGGGCAAGTCACTTAACCCCAATTGCCCTCCAAAAAAGCAAAAAATAATAATAATAATAACATAAAGAAATGTTTCACAGAATATGAAAGAAGTATGCACTTGATCATCATACATAAACATAAACACACATACACACACAGAATTAATTTTAAATTATTCCTCTATGGTCAGAGATTCTTAACAGTTTTTATATAATGAACCTCTTTGGCAGTCTGGTAAAATTACGGATCCTTTCTCAGAATGATATTCTAAATGAAAAAATAAAATAAAACACAGTATTAAAAAGTAAATCAATTATATTGAAATAAAGATGCAATTTTTTCCCATGTGAATTCATGTTCCCCCTGAAATTTATTCATGGACTTAAGTTAAGAACACCTCTTGATGAACTCATCAACTACTTTGGGTTCAGTTATCTCTATGGAGATGACTGCTAAATTCAGATATCCAGCCCTAGGTTCCCTCCTAGATTTTAGCCCCACACTGTAGTGAAATAGAAAAAGCAGTGGATTTAAAGGACCTGGGCTCAAATCGTGTCTCTGTAAGTATTATCTGCATGACCTTGGGTAAATTCTAAGGCTCTCGATTTCTCTTTTGTTTAGATGAGGCAGTATTGCCCAGTAAGAAGAATGCCAAAGTTAGACACTTCTAACTTGACTTACCACAAATATCTCAATTTCATGTCGAAAGTAAATTCAGTATCTTCCCCTTTAAGCTCAGTCCTACTCCTACTTTGCCTTTAACAAATCCATTAATAAACACCTCTGAAGTGCCTAATATGAGCCAGATACTATGATAATCAATAGGAATTCCAAAAAAAGGCAAAAAAGATTCCCTGCCCTCAAGGAGTTTAGAATCTATTACAAGAGGCAAAATGCTAACAAATATATACAAAGCAAGCTACTACAAGATAAATGGGAAATACTTAACAATAGGAAGGCACTAGAATTGAGAGAGGTTACTGAAAACTTCTTGTAGAAAGCAGGGCTGTAGTTGGGACTTAAAGAAGGCTAGGAACATCAGTAACCAAAGTGGAGGTGAGGGAGCATTACAGGCATGGGGGTACATCCAGAGAAAATGCCTGGAGATGAGAAATGGAGAGTCTTGTCCATAGAGCAGCCAGGAAGCCCGTGTCACTGCATCAGAGTACATGTTGCAGAGTAAGATGTGAGAAGACTGGGAAGGTAGGAGGGGGCTAGGTTATGAAAGGCTTTGGATGCCAAACAGAGCATTTTGTATTTAATCCTGGAAGCCACAGGAAGTCACTGGAGTTTACAGAGTAGGATGATGATGTGACTGAATTCATGATTTCCAAAGTTCACTTTAGTGGCTGAATGGAGGATGGACTGGAGTGGGGAGAGATTTGAGGCAGGCAGACTCACCAGCTATTGCAACAATCCAGGTATTATTGTACTCGATTTGAAACCCACCGTTTAGCCCCCTTTAGCTTCTGTCCTAAACCCTGTAACCGCTTGTAAGAGCTTAAGGCATAGTCCTGGGTAAAAGTGAATCACCCAAGGCACAGTCCCCTGCTCCCTTATCTTTCCCTGAATTAGTACTTCCCTAAATCAGTAAGCCTTGAAGCAGCATTTTGAACAAGGGTCATGGGGCAAGTCTATCTCCTGTAAAAGACCACCCTGTTCTGGGCAAGGTCCCCCACCCAGAATGCTGACCAAGCAGGGTCCCCCACACCCTTCACCAAGAATATGACCCTGGCCTGTTCTATGACCCCAGCCTGTTCTGGGAATTCCACTCCCCCTGTGCCCTCCACCCTGTTCTAGGTGGGACCCCTATCACATGGAAGGTCAAACCCTTGTACCCTTGCACCATGATTCCCAAATTAGCTCTGAGCTATAGATCCAAACAATGGCTGTTCTTGGCTTCTGTGTGTCATTGCTTATGCTAGCTCCCTCCGATTGTGGATTTTGCCTTTATAAGCACTGTATGAACCCCAATTTGGGGCAACCTGATTTGAGTGTATACTCCAGGCAGTCTCTCACTTGATCAATAAATCCACACCTAAATTTACCTTGCACACAGGTCTCACTCTTATTCTCTTCACGACAGTATGGGTGCGATGAGGGTGTGCACTAGAGTGATGGCAGTGTCAGAGGAGAGAAAGGCATGTAGCCTAGAGATGTTGCAAAGATGAAATGAATGGAATTTGGCATCAGACTGGATGGGGCATGGGGGAAGAGGTACTGAGGCATCCAGGATGTCTCCTAGACGCAAGCCTGAAGGACTGGGAGGATGGTGTTGCCCCGTACAATAACAGGAAAGGGGTGGGGCAGGGGAAGGAGAAAGATAATGAATTTCATTTTGGACATGCTAAGTTTAAGATGCCTACAATTCAAGATGTCTGAAAGGTAGCTGGAGATGTGAGAGTAGAGGTCGGCAGAGATACTGGGACAGGATAGGTAGATTTGAGAGTCAACAGTATAAGAATGGCAATTAAATCACCAAGTGAAGTAGTACAGGGAAACAAGAGAAGAAGGCCCAGGACAGAAACACTCATGGTCACGTGGAATAGTTTAGAAAAATAACCCAGAAGGATATCCAACAAAGGAGTCAGAGGAAGAGTGGTCAGAGAGGTAGGAGGAAAACAAGGAGAAAGTGGTGTCCTGAAAACCTAGAGAGAGGAGAGTATCAAATTGAAGAGAATGGTCAACAGTATAAAAGGCTGAAGAGAGGTCAAGCATGAGGACTGAGAAGAGGCCATTTGATTTGGCAACTAAGAGATCATTAATGACTTTGGAGAGAGCATTTGGTGAACTGGCAGGAAGCCAGGCTGTAAGGGGTTAAGAGATTGAGAGGAAAGAAAGTGGAGGTACCTATTGTAGATGGTCATTTCAAGGAGTTTAGCTACAAAGAGTATAAGAGATAGTTAGCAGGAATGGGAGAATCAGGTGAACACTATTTTTTTTTTCAGATTGGGGAAAATATGGACATGTTTGTAAATAACAAGAAATGAGCCAGTTGAGACGGAGAGACTGAAAATAAGTGAAAGAACAAGCATGACAGAGGAGGAAGTCTATTGTGGAATGGGATCGCTTGAATACATAGAGGTGTTAGCCTTGGAAAGGAGTGAGGCTACCTCATCACATGAGATGGGAGAAATCAGAGAGAGTGGCAGAAGCATCTGAGTGATAGGAGATGAGGAAGAGGAAAAGAGACATTCATCATGACTGATCTCAATTTTTCCTATAAAGTAGGAGCAAAGCTCTCAGTTAAGAAGTTGGAGGCAGTGGGGTGGCCATGGAAGGTTTGAGGAGGGATGAAAGAGTTTTAAAGAGATGATGCAGAGAGTAGGATAGTGAGTTGATAAGGGAGGTATAGGATTGCCTAGAAGCAGGGAGGACCCAGTTGAGGTTGTATAACATAAATTTGTAGTAGACCCAGGCAGAAGAGTTGTGTGATTTTCCCCATCTTCATTTAGCAGTATGTATGAAGGAGCAATGATAGGAAATGGTTGGAATGATCCAAGGCTGAGGCTTGTCTGGAGTGCTATTAGAGATATGATAAAGGGACCAAGTATTCAAGAGAAGAGGACAGCATAGAGTTGAACTGATTCAACAAGGAGTCAAGATGGGGAAAAGAGGAAAGAGTGATTAGTGAAGGGGAGGTGGTCTGGGAGAGAAATGAGGTATTGAAATATTGGAGGTTACCATGCAGATGGAGAGTAGAGTTTTATAAGGGAAGGCAGAGGGAAAGGCAAAAAGCCTTTTTCTATTTAGCTTACCACCTTACTTCTTATTCCCCAGGTTCAAAACTTCATAGTTGTTCTCCATTTTTTACTCTTCCTTTATTTCCAGTGAGTTGCCAAACTTGTCACCTCTACCTCTAGACATCTCCCACATCCATCCCCATCTTTCCATTTCCCCACCCATTACCTTTGTTGAGAGGGGCCCTATTCACTTTTCCCCTAGATTGAAACAGCCTCTTCATTGGACTCCCAATTTTCAGTCTCTCCCCTTTCCAATTTTATTTTGCACATAGCTGACAATAATCCTTCTTGTCCTAATGCATAAGTCTGACCGTGTTGGTCTCTTTACTCAAGAATCTCTGATAGTACACTATTACCTCTAGGATAAAATACCACTTCTTCATTTTGGCATATAAAGCTTGCTATACTCTGGCTCCGGCCTATAGGTGCAGTGAAAAGAATATTGAGTTCCAAACCTGGCTCTACCCCTTATTTGTGTGACCTTGGACCAGTCAACTTCTCTGAGCCTCAGTTTCTTCATCTATAAAATGGGGAGGGAAATGGACTAGATCAGAGGTCTCAAACTTGCTGCCTAAGGTCACAAGCTGCCAGCAAAATTCTGGGAGTGAACCCTGAACTAGAATAAATGTAATTGGGAAATGCTTAACCAAATGAATAAAAATGCAATTTAACATCTATAATGTTAATTTGTGGTTTTCTGTGTCAATATGCAGGGATCCATTTCTATTTGAGTTTCTAAAACCTTGACTAGATGACCTCAAAGGTTCATTTAAACTGCAATTTTTTGATCCTATGTCTCCCTATTTAGTGTGAATATCTCCCAATCACAAATTCCCACAAATCAAAATGCTTAGCACAGGGCCTGGCATGTGGCAGGCACTTAATAAATGTTTACTGACTGATTAAAAAATTCCTGATGAACTTTTCTACCTGTTGTTCTCAGATACCTCCTGCCTCCATGGTTTTCCACAGGTGGCTGAATATTGTGCTTGATATTGATGTGTTCAGGATAGAAGGCAATCTTGGGGGTTCAAGGGTTTCAAAGGTCCTGAGGTCCCTTTTTTAGAGCTCACCGGCCATAGTGATAATTTTTGCATCAAAGAAGGCAACCATTAATATGAGAAAGAGCTCAATCTCTGGCCTGGCTTGCCCAAAGAAATAGACTTTCAGGAGACCTTACAAAATCAAGGTGAAATGTAACAATATCTATCTAGCCATCCTGTAAACCACTTTACGTTCTGAGGAGAGAGTAAGAGTAGTTGTAAATTACTGATATCCTGTTTTATGTTTTCCTGTCAGTATGCTGTTATGAGTATTTTATGCTTAGCATTTCTTGTATGGGTAGAATATGCGTCATAATTGGTTGGTATTATACATCATCCCTTTATATCCACCCTTGGAAAGACTCTAAAAACAAGCAAAAACCTAAACCATAAGCAATTTTTCCTGAAGGCACCAGGGTGAAGAGTTTAATGAGCCAAGAAATATGAGAAAAGGAGTATGACCCTTTTTCTAAGTGATCAGACTACACTCAGTACTGAATTTGGTTGGACCAGAGCCTGAGATCCAAATTGAAAGTGAGCCCTTAAGGAGAGAGAGAAGGACCAGTGACCCAGCCCCCTTCGGACTCTGTAGCAGTTATATTTTTAGACTAACCTGGCTTGCCTTCTTCTATCTAACCTTAGTCAGAGAAATCAAAATTCAAAGAAATAAGTTACAATTTTAATTTTATTGATGCATTTTCCTTTTATATCACATCATTTATGAAGATTTCTCTCTTCTTCCCCAGAAAGTAGTCTGTTTTTAAGAAAACATTTAGCAAAACCAACACATTGACCAATGTTGACAATATATAAAATATTCCACATCCACAGACCCACTCTCCCATTCCCACCTCTGTAATGAAGGAAGGAAGGAAGGAAGCTGCATTTTCTCTTTCTCTAGGTCCAATTTTGGTCATGATTAATAGAAAGTATTCATCTGTGTTTTAATGAATTTTCCATTTATACTGCTATAGTCATTGCATTTGGAGGCAGCTAGGTGTCTCAGTAGACAAGGTGCTAGGTTTGGAATCAAGAAGACCTGATTTCAAATCTGGCCTCAGACTAGCTGTATGACCCTGAGCAAGTCATTTAACCTCTGTTTGACTAATCCATGGGCCATACAGTCCATGGGGTCACTAAGAGTCGAATATGAATGAAAGACTGAACAACTGTCACTGTGCATATTGAGCTCCTGGTTCTTGCTTCACTTTGTATCTGGTTATGTAAATCTTCCCATTTGTCTCTGAATTCTTCTTTTCTGTCTTTTATGGTGCAATGATATTCTACTACATTTTATGTGTTACAATTTTTTTAGTCATTCTCCAATGGATAGAAACCAACTCTGTTTTCACAGGATCATAAGATCATAAATTCTGAGCTGCAAGGGGCCTTAAAGCACATTGAGTCCAACTTAGTCATTTTATAGATAAAGAAGAAAAAGTTCAAGCCATACATCGGTTTGCCAACAGATACAGAACTTTAGAGAGTTATTTGGTCAGTGCAGAGGTGAAGGTGATATGGCTGCCACTGAAAAATTGCATAAAAATATTTCATGTTTTAAGTATCAACTTCTACAGAGAATCAATCCTCCTGTAACTGCTTCATGTTTTAAGTTATTGCCAACGCACATGTATGGGTCTTTTGTGTTTTAAGAATTACTTTCCTGTAGAGAAAATAAACAGCTTTCCCATAACTAATCTACATTTTACATTAAGTACTTTTCTGATCCACTTTGGGTAGATCTTAAAAATGAACCTAATCTAAACTTTAAATTGTTTTCCTTGGGGATTTAGGATGGGGTCATAAGAGCCAAAGACATCAAGAAGAAACTTAGATTCCTTTTAAAGGCCAGGCTAAGCCAGGACTAAACCAGGTCTATATGAGTCCTGAGCTGAAAGGCCCCTTAGTCAACAAGAATTTATTAAGCACTTATTATGTTCCAGGCACTGAACTAAGAAATGTATATACAAAGAATGAGAAAAGAGACAACACATAAACAAGATATATACAGGATAAATAGAATCAACAGAAGGAAGGCATTAGCATTAGGGAGATCTGACGACTAGTTAGCATGAAAGGGCATCCCATAGGCCCCTGGGTCAGCTGCAGTTTTGCCAGGTATTCAGCACAGAGGTAAAAACAAGATTGTCCCCACCCTCACTGAGTTCATACTTTATTAGGTTATAAATTCCCCGATAACTACAGCACAGTAGTGTGTTCTACAACACCTTGGATCTAGCAGATGCTAGACTAATATGGTTATACTCAGAGAAATCAGAAAGGAAGGAGGAGGGCATACTAAGAGAGAGAAATAGTGTAGAAAAAAATGGAGCTAGGAGATGTGTGGGGACTGTGAATGGGGAGATAGTAAGTGGAGAAATTTGACGAGAAAAGAATTGTAGGGAAAGAGTGGGAGATAAGGTGAAGAGGTAACAGTTGTTAAAATAAAACACACCAGGCATCCCTAGTGGTTCAATGTTGCCAACAATGGCATTCTTGTGAACGTTCTGTTAAGATGCTGTCCAACTTTGTTATTTGATTCCAACAGTGTGCTCACCATGGTTGCTGACAGTGCTTACTCAGAGCTCAGACCTTCCCTCTATTCCCTGGACTATTTGCATGCCGGCTTTCTTGTTACAGGCTTTCTGTTGAGTTTGCTTTCAGGCCCTGCTCCTTCCCAGCAGTATATTCCTTTGTGGCCGTCATCCAAACACTCTTTTGTGCATTTTCTGCTATGTTTGCTGGTTCAACATATGAGACCTACATATGCATAAGAAGGCTAAAGCTTTTCCCAATTTCTCAACTGTTCCCTACTGGAGAACTAAGTACCTTTTTTTTCTTTTTCTTTCTTTCTTTCTCTGTCTCTCCTTCTTCTTTCTCTGTCTTCCTTCCTCCTTTTCTTTCTTTCTTTTTTTCTGGGCCTGTATTCTCTTTGAAAGGATGTCCCTAGACTTTTGGAAGAACATTTCCCTGTTAGGTATGATATCATAAGAGAAGTACTAGGGAATAAGTAAAATCCTGGTGCCTTTAAGGATATAAACACTTACAAGCAATATTCCCCAAAACTAAGTAGGAATAGAGTAAAAGGGTCTTAAAGACCTATATGTTCAGAGTGGCCTTGATAAAAAAGAGAGTGGAGAGAGGACAAAATTAATTAGGAATGAACTTTATGGAGTCTTTGTAATGTTAATGGAATCTGAAGATCTCCCATGCCCCTTTTGTACTGAAAAGTAAGCAGGTGCTTGGCTCCTTGTTTCAAGTTAACACCTGGTTTAAGCTATTTAATTAACACAGAAATAGTTAACACCTGGGGAGGAAGTTGCTGATGTAGCAGGAGGGGATAGACGGGGACGGGCTATACTGTATATAGGGAAGAGCATCATCAGGACAGTCAGAATTTTCTCTCAGTAAGCATCTGGAGGTTGCAACTTTTGCTGAGACCTTTCCTTTAGGAATTTCTGCTGAGAACTTCCAATAACCAGGCTGAGGAGCTACCATGAGTGAGAGAGGAGGATCCCTGCTTGAGGGAGCCTGTTCTGTTTGTGAAGACTCGGGAATGTGGGTATTCACTGCATTAGCCATGGGTATCAATTTTGTGACTACTGTAACGACTTTGGCTTTCTGGCTCTGGGATTCAGTTTTCTGGTATTTGAATAAAGGCTTTGGTTCTACCCTCTATGTGGAGAGCCTGCTACATTTCATGATTTACAACTATACCAGAATATTCATAACTACCACAGGTGTTGTGAATATTGCATTACTATTACAGTCTTCCAGTGAAAATGGCAACCTGAACAGTCAGGGACACCTAATTCCCAGCAGCATCTACTCCAGCAAAAAAACCTGAATTTTGTACCAAACTAAATAATGATTAAGCAATTCAGTGAAAAATTAGACTTAAGTTACTTCTTACTCTTCACAACTACACAAAAAGCTGGCCACCTTTCCTCCTCTAGCAAAGCCAGCACTAGCACAAAAGTGCCTCCAAGAACCACCAAAGAGAGCCAGGCAAAAACATACCCAGCAGGCTTCTGTGTCTGGAGCAATAAAAATAGAGGCTCCCCTGAGAAAGCCCTAGGATATTCAGGGCAGGGACCTTGGAAGCCCCTTGGAAGACAGGTAACAGCACCAGTACAGGCTAGTACCCTAGTACTGAATGTCTCAGACCAAAAGAACCCAGCCCCTGGGGCTCTGAGACTTCTAATACTGTCCTGAAATGCCATAGAGGGCTCTAAAGAACCACACATTGGACCTGAAAGATGAGAAGGGTGAATCCTATCAGAAGAGGTGAGCACAGAAACCAAGGGGATGCAGAGTGGAAAAAAAAAAGCAGGACTGACTACTTCACACCAAAGTACAGTAAGGTGCTAAGCCTATCCCTGATACAAAGCTCTAATTCAGAAACTAAAGCTGGAAAGATATGCAAATCAAAGAAAACAATATCCAGCATCAAAAAGTATTGCAAATCTAACAATTGCAAACTGGAGACCCAAAGGAAAAACACCAATTTTCTAAAAGAACTGTACAAATACCCAGAAGAAATGAAGCAAGAGTTTAAAAATTAAACAAAAGCTTTTGGAAAAGAAGTAGAAGAAGAATAAGTATTTTATTTTTTTTTAAAATGTAGTATACCTTACCCCAAAAATAGAATTCTTGAAAAAAATCAATGGCTTCACAAGACAGCAAGAAATGGTAGAACACAATTAAAAGCTTGACAATATTAGAATATGTATAAGATATCAGATATCAAAACAACTGATCTGGAAAACAGAGTGAAGAGGATAATTCAAGTGAACTCCTTGAAAACAATGTAGTTGTTTTTTTAATGCCTTAAACACTGTATTTCAAGAAAGCATAAATGAAAACTAACCATATCTTTTAGAATCAGAGGACAAAGTAGAGATAGAAAGAGTCTGATCACATTCTGAAAGAAACCCCACAAGGAAAAGTCCCAAGAATGTTATCACCAAAATCCATATTTCTCACATCAAAGAAAAAATACTGCAAGCATCTAGAAAGAAGTGCCAAGGAACTAGTCATGATCATACAAGACCAGGTAGCTTTTAGAAAGAGCCACAGGAGATCTTGGAATGCAAGATTCCAAAAGGCGAAAGAGATAGGCTTACAATCAAGAATAACTTACTCTACAAAGCTTACTATAATTCTAAAGGGAAATAAATGTATCTTTAATAAAACAGAGGACTTTTAAGCATTCCTGATGAAAAGACTGGAGCTGAGTAGGAATTGAATCACAAATGCAAGAGTCCAGAAAGAAAACTCCCTATAGGTAAATTCATTTAGGCATCTCAGAAGAGCTATATGATGATGTAGAGCTAATAATGTAACAGAAAGAGAAGAAATAAGTATCCCTTCAGAACTTCACTGTTTTCAAAGGGTATTCAGAAAGTTTAATAAGAAAAACAGAAGCCTTGCCAGTAGACTGGTTCTACTCTGAGGGTCTGAAAAAGGGGAAAGAAAAGAGAAGGTTAAAAGAGGGATATGCAAGTGTAGAAAGGAGAAAGGAATGGACTTGTTAATTCTCATAACTGGGGTGCATGATAAGACTATAGAAACATGGAGAAAGGGGAATGGCAACAGATGAACCTCACTTTATCTGAAACAGACAAAGGCAAGGTTGAATGTGGACATATAATTTGCAGAGGAAATGCAACTGAACAGAGAAACAAGCAGAGACAGGCAAGGAGAAGGATAATATCAGTGAGGGAATCCATTTCCTTATCCTTAAAGGGCAGTTAAAAGGGGGACAAAATAAAAGCGAAGGACTGGAATCGAAAGGGGGTACCTTAGAATAGATTACTTCTTTTAAAAAATTAGGGAACAACTGAACAAAATATAGCATTTGATGCAATGGAATATTAGTGTTCTGTAAGAAATGATGAAGGATACGATTTCAGAGAATCTTGGGTAATTTGAGCTGTCATATACTGAAGTAAGACAGGGAAAACAATTTATGTTGTTATTGCTGGAGTTGTGATATTCAATCAGTCCTGTCCAACTCTCCATGACTCTATTGTGGAGTTTTCTTGGCAAAAAAAAAAAAGCAAAACACTAGAGTGGTTTGCCATTTTCTTCTCCAGAGGATTAAGGCATATAGATATGAAGTGACTTGCTCAGGGTCACACACCTAATGAGTGTTTGAAGCTAGATCTGAACTCAGGTCTTCCTGGCTCCAGGCCCAGCACTTTATCCACTAGGCCAAGTAGCTGCCTCTATAAACTGTCATAACTGAAGTCAGTAGGAGAAGAATAATGTATAGATCACAGTAACAGAGTAAAGAAAAACAACTTTAAAAAGAATTCTAGGACCTATGATGAAATGTTAACCATTTCCTGAAAAACAAGCACCTCTCTCAGGGTAGCTGGGAAGACCAAATGAGACATTTGTAAAAAAACGCTTAGCACAGTGCCTGGCAAATAGTCAGTGCCTAATAAACATTTACTGGCTTCTTTTCCAGTCTTCTATCCATCTTACAGCTGAACTGACTCTTCTGATAAGATCATGACCTGCCTGAGGGCAGGGACAATCATAGCTTCAGCACTTTTCACAACACCTGGCTCACACTGAACACTAAATAAATGCTTGTTAATTTGTTGGGCTATTTCAGTTCGGTCTAAGTGTGGCCACGAAAAAATAATCTTCTACTTGGGAACTTTGCCAACATCAATCTGCTTGAAGCTCACTATCATCTCCTTCAAACACTTCAAAGATTATAAAAAATCATAGTTGGAAACTATTCTAGTTCAACTGCCCACCAGGGCCAAGATCCCCTTCATGACATCTCTGAGGAAGATTCATCTAGCTTCTGCCACCAGAGACCTTACTCTAAGGTTACACTAAACTTTGTTTAGTCGTTTCAGTCATGCCTAATTTTTCATGACCTCATTTGGGGTTTTCTTAGAAAAGATACCAGAGTGGTTTATCATTTCCTGCTCCAGCTAATTTTACAGATGAGGAAATTGAGAAACAGGGTTAAGTGACTTGCCCAGGGTCACACAGCTAGTAAGTGTCTGAGGCCAGATTTGAACTCAGGTCTTTCTGACTCCAGGCCTGGTGCTCTATCATCACCCAGCTGCCCTGAAACTACCCATCAACATCCCTGGAAAGGCAGTTAAACAATACATTAGAAAGGGTGATGGTTTTAGAGTGGGAAGACCTAGGATTAAGTCCCTGCTTTAATAGCCATGTGAATATGGGTAAGGCACTTAACCTCTTGGTCTAAGTTTCTTCTCCTATAAAATAAGCACAGTAATAATATTCAAACTACCTACCTCGAGGTTTATTATTAAAAAATTGCTTTATAAGCTGTAGAGCCCTATACAAGTATGAGCCACACTAATCTTTTGTTCATTCAATTAGCTATGAATTTACTTAACCCTATTAGCCTCCAGCATCTCTCCACCTAATATAAAGGATACCATGGGAGACTATCAAGTTCCTTGTTTAAAATCAAACAATGATCACTCTTTCTGGGTTATCTTTTTGTGCCTAGTTTTTTCTTAAGGCTGGCAAATAAGGAGAAGATTCCATAGGGAAGGACAATTATTCTGATTTAACCTTTTCCCTGTAAGCATCTCTTTTTCCTAATCTGTCTCTATTTATCCTTCTCTCCATGCCTCCCATCTTTTCCTAAGTTTAAAAAAAAGGGTTTCACTCCTCCTATGAATCTGTGGTCATATCTGTTCCACTCCAGGCTTGAACTCTAATTCCCCATTATACCTTCCTTCCTAATAACTCCTCTCAGCCATAGAGTCTAACCCTACCTTATGGTGGTACAGTAGATAGAACACTGGGGCCTAGAATCAGGAAGACCTAAGGTCAAATCTGGCCTCAGACATTTACTAGCTGTGTGACCCTGGGCAAGTCATTTCACCCTGTTTGCCTCAGTTTCCTCATCTGTAAAATCAGCTGGAGAAGGAAATGACAACCACTCTAGTACCTTTGCCAAGAAAAACCCAAACGAGGCCACAAAGAGTCAGACAGAGCTGAAACAACTGAACAGCAACAACCTTATACACACAACCTTCCCAAATGAGACAAAGAAATATAGGGACTCTCCTCTTGCCTGAACCAAACTGCCCTCTTTAAACTGAAGATCCACTTCCAGTTCGTCAAGCATAACAAAAAGGGGGGAAAGGAAGCATGAGATACTAAAAATAACCTGGTAAAAGAGACTAATTCTACATTCATGTACTAAGCACCTACTGTATGCAAGTCACAGCACTGGGGTAACAGTAAATGCAAAAGACAACCCCTCTCCACAAAAGGGAGGAATTAAGACCACTACAAAATGTTCACGAAGATTAAAATACAACTACATAAGAGAGGTTAAAAATGCTTACTTGAATGCAGAGAAGATAAGAATCAAGTCAGCTGGGAATCAGATTAAGTTTCATTCAGGCAGCCTCACTGGAGCTGAGTCTTGAAGCATGAACAGGTAGCATTGTAACAGTTGGGATGGGGGAGGGGTATATAATGAATTTTCACATGTTTTCACATACATCTATTAACTCGTTTATTTTGGTGCAGACCTGTGATTTCATCAGCACAGAAACTCCTCCACCAATGCAAATCATCAATTTGTCAATAGTTTATGATCTTAGAGAGTCCATGGTCACATAGCTGATATGTGTCAGAGGTAGGAGATGAACCCAAGCCTCACTGAGTCCAAGGCCAGTTCTCCATCCTGTACATCACTACTGTCTCTCTTACATATTTATACGCCCTGAAGAATGAAGACAACTCAAAACATAACTTCTAGATGACACAGATTTACCTGTACACATTCTTCATATAGTACCAAACACACTGATATAGATATTGAATGTAACCATGACTCAACAGCCACTGCCTAAGACTGTCATGATATTACTACAATAACACTGGTAGAGTTTGATTACTTAATACTGCATTACTGAATGAGGGGTGGAATTGGTGAAAGCCTAGAAGAGAGACTGTGGTCTTCTGACTTCAAGAAAAAGAGAAAAAACAAGTGGTTCCAGACTCTCTTCAGGTCCCTAAAGGGAGAGAAAGACTAAGAAAAAGAGAACATGGTAAAGGAGCCAGGACCTCAATCATGCTTCTGTTCTCACTTTGCTATACTAGAAACACCAGGGAATTTCTTCTTGCACAAGATCTAGGCTATGGAGATAATCTCACTCCCAGTGGTAAAGTTCCTTCACTCTGTGACTCATCTGGTGTATACAGTTATCCCTTCCACATTGTAACTTTCCCCATCATGATTTTGATATATCACAGGTCGGCATAAGAAATTGCATGGGAATTTGGGGGGAATTTTGTGGAAGCCGCAGACAACATGCAATGGCCAGCAGACAATACAGAGTCTATGACAAATAACCCAAATTTTATGGTAAGGTACTGCAAACACCCCATAAAAAAAAGAAAAAATCCAGACTTCTCTGATATGAAGGGAGGGTCAAAATTTTTACATGGATTTTCTGGATTGCAGGGATACTATGCACCTAACCCCCAGGATGTGGAAGGAATAACTATATATCCTCATTTACATGCCATCTCTGATTTCTGTTTGCCATCAAGTTAAATATAATTTTATCTGCTATTTGCTACATGTGTTTATTGTGGAAGGGATTTGATAGGAAAAGAATTAAGCTTTAGCTATATAGCTTAAAATACTCCTCCATTAAGGAATAGTAATCAGGAACTCAGCTTGAACCTAAAAATTATTTCTCCTAGACAAAAAATATTTAAGAACTATGGATATATATACATATATAAACATATATATACACACATATATAATATATACATAGATTATATAACTGCATATATACATGTACACATGCATGTACATATATAATGTACCTATACATGTATACATATAAATACACACATATATACATGTGTCAGTGTATGTATGTGTTTGTGTGTATAATTTTAGGCCAGTACCCTTTCTGTGATCAGTCCCAGCCTCCTGTTCCCTTCCTAACAGGAATCAAAGTCTCCCTTGGAGAAGGTATATGTAAATGGGAAGATCTTTCCCATCCATTAATAAGCCCATGTGACATGTTTAAGTCACATGGAAGCCTAAGACACATGAGTCTGAATCACATGGAAGCCTGAGTCACATGAGGCTGTGGTGGAAGGAGGTTGCTGAATGGATGGAACATGAAAGGGTGGAGCAGGAAGAATGGAGCAGAGATGAGAGGAATTTGGTCACAGCAGTCAGAGCTGGAAGTGAGAGTAGCTAGAGCTGAGGGAGAGAGAGGAAACGCATCAAGCTGTGAGTGAGAGGGTATTTGTGGGAAGGCCCTAGCAGGGGGAAGGCTTGGGGATGGTGATGTTCCCTGCATTGTTATTGTGTATAGATTTCTTGGTTGCTATGATGGATTTGGCTTTCTGGTGTTGGGATTCAGCTTTCTGGTGTTTGGATAAACATTTTGGTTCTGTCTTCCATGTGGAGAGTCTGTTATATTTTGTGATTTAGAATCATGCTGGCATATTCATAGCTGCCGTAGGCACTGTGAATACTGTGTTGGCGCTACAGAAGGATACACATAGAATGCTTAAAGACATCTCTATCCAAGTCACATATGGAGAGACCCATGTAGACACATATAATCTACATGGGTAAAAGCACACACAACATCTCCTTACATAAAAATAGTAGGTTTGAATTCTATCTCAATCCTATTATAAATTCCTCTTATTGGCCAAAGTGTAGAATTCCTAGAAGAAGGGGTTACACAAAACCTTAACTCAAACTACATAGTCTCGTCTTGAAGCCTTAGGAGGATTAATAAATGACTGGAGGAAAGAACACATTTCATTATACTTTAAGCTACATCTCCATAGCAATACCTGCATTAAAATGGAAATTAATTAAGCACTAAGTCAGGAAAGATATTTGTTAAGTTTAAAAACCTGAAATAAGGTGAATTGACAACTTTTGTAAAGAAAATAAAAGCAAAACTGCTTCAAAGAAAGCACCATAGGGTCCCACAATTAAATATTACATATGATTTTTATTTTGTTAAATATATTATTTATTTTTTACTTTAATTTTTAATTTTAGTTTATTTATAATTTTAATTTATTTAATTTATTTTTGTTAAATATTTCCCAATTACATTTAAAAGAATTTTTAACATTCTTTTTTTTTACTTTAAGTTCTCTTGCTCCCTCCTGCCCCTCCCCCACCCTTTGAGAAGGCAAGCATATTAATCTGATATTGATTATGCAACACAAATGACTTTTAAAAGAGAATTAGAAGAAGTTGGGTTTCTACAAATAATAAAAAACAAAGTAGCAAATCTGTATGTACTCCCAAAAAGGAGATTTTGAAGTGTATTTTTAAATAAAATAAGTTAAAAGTTATAGATCTATATAAAATTTAATAGCAACTAAAATAGACTTTAGAGATGGTAACATCCAACCATTATCAGCAAATTGGTAAATTTCATCCTCACTGCAAGCTTTAATAGCTTGTTAATTTTTTTTAATTATCTCAGAAGTGCTCCATTTAACTAATTGGTTTTTATTTTTAATTGCCTCAAAAATAAAACTAAGATATAAGCACAATCAATCATGTCATAGGATCATAGATTTCAAGTTAGAAGGGCACATAGAGGTTATCTAATGTGAACCCCTAATTTTACAGATGAGGAAACTGAGTGAGATGATCAAGGGCCTTGCCCAAGGTCACTGAGACAGTGAATGACAGAGCTTGGATGGCAATCTTGTTCCTCTGACTACAAATCCAACACTCTTTCCAGTGGATTTGAATTATCTGACCTTGCAGAATTTGGTCTCTAAGGAGACAGATGTTCTGAGTCCAGCTCTAGGTTCCTTGGCAATTATAAGATCTTTCCTCTTCCCCATCCTATCTTTACTCTCCCATCCAACTTCATAGGAGTTTCTGAAAAGAAAGTTCCCCAAACTTAGAAGATTTCACCTGTAATTCTTGAATTCAAGGCAACAAATAATAATTCACTTAAAGATAAATAAAATTAGTCTAAGGGTAGTTGCATTTCAACCTAATACCCCAAAGACTGTTTTGGGTGGCAATGCAGAAAGTACAGAGAGGTGATGGTTAAAAATTTGACTTCATGCAATTGGCAGGTCTTCCTACCACATACCTTTTTAATAGATAAGTCCTTCTAATCCCAACTAGGGTACCCTACAGTAATACAGGTCTACCTGGGGCGTCAAATTTAAATAGAAATGGATCCCCTGAAAGCTATATAATGACCTAGAAAACCATGAATTAAAACATTATGTGCATTGTATTGCATGCTTATTTATTTTATTAAACATTTCTCAATTACATTTCAATCTGGTTCCCCCTGCTATTGGAGGTCAGTTTGACACCTCTAACATAGACCACTGAGATCACCCTTTAACCATCTCCTACAACTACAATCAACTGATTTAAAAGCACAGAGGGTAGAGTGCTGGGCTTGGAATCAGGAAGACACCTTCCTGAGTTCAAATCTAGCTTCAGACACTTATTAGCTGTGTGACCCTGGGCAAGGTGCCTTAACTCTGTTTTCCTCAGTTCCTCATCTGTAAAATGAGCTGGAGAAGGAAATGGCAAACCACTCTAGCATCTTTTCCAAGATAATTCCAAATGGCATCACTGAGAGTCAAACATGACTGAAATGAGTGAACAACATGTGTGAGGCATATACCATGTTTAAGGATAAAAATCACTCTTGCTAGATGTACCTAGATGGATGTAATGGGAATGGGAATTTGAAGATCTTCCCTGCCCCTTAATAAGCCTAAGGGAATTTGAAAACCTTCCCTGCTTTGAATATGTACCCTGTTCCCTAACAGGCTGGATGTAATCACATGGTACCTATGGTGGGAGTTTGCTGAAGGGTGGAGCAGGGCTCACAGGAAGCTGGGAGTGAGAGCAGCTAGACACTGTTGCAAAGAGAGGATGAATCCAAGGGAGATAGTTAGACTTGTGAATAAAAGTTGGTGTTTGCCAAGTGCTGTGACAGCTAGGCCTGTGTTGGTTTGTGGGAAGGCTAAAAAATGATGTAACTCTCTGTGCTGTTGTGGCTTATTAATGTCTTTACAACTATGATGGAATCAGCTTACTGGTTTGGGGATTTGGTTTTCTGGTGTCTGAATAAATGTTTTACTTCTTTCTTCTATATGGAGAGTCTGTTATATTTTGTGATCAAGCACTATGCCACTATATTTATACTGACCACTGGCACTGTAAATATTGCATTGGCACTACAATGACAGATAATATATAAAGGAAGAAAACAAAACCTACAAGGAACTTATATTTTAGTGGGTGAGGGGGGAAATCTATAAATAAATAGCTCCATACAATCTACACAATGATAGAAGGCAACTTTAGAGAAGTAACAGCTTGAGAGGCTGTGAAAGGCCTTCAATTGAAGGTATAGCATTTAGACAGGCATGCATTTTCTCCTCCTAGAATGTTTGGTTATCAGCAGTAGGCCAGGTATCAGATAATAGCATAATGCTTTAAAGTTTACAAACCATTTCCCCCATCACCACCCTCTCTGTGTATAGTAAGCCTCTTCCCTAATTGGCAGGGTAAGAAAGCCTAGGGGAGAGTTCTAGAAACTGCTTTTTTGCCCCTATTTTATTTAAGCATTGCTTTTGTCTCATGCTCTTTCTTTAAAAGGAAAGAAAATGAAGAATGGATCTGTAAACATATGTTCTAAAGGCTGTTTTTTTTTCTGAAAACAAGCCCTGTCTTGCAAAAAAGAAAAAGTGAGATAGTCCCAGTCCTAGAGGAGATTTTCTCTACATTGAAGAGGGAAAGGGAATATACATGATATCCACCTGGAATTCGTCCATTCAACTGAAAATGCCTATTAAGAAAAACCCAATGCAAGTGGCATATTATTTGCCCATTTCAGAACAATCTATGGGGATCGAACTGTCCAGAGAATATAATTTCTTCCTTTCTTGGAAGAAGAAAATAAAACAAATAATGAGACTATGTTGCTGTTGGCTCAACGCATTCACAAGTGCCTCTATGTGTTCTGATGATACAAAGCACATGACTATTCCCAGCATTCTGAACCACCCTTTTAGAATTTATAATTAGCCAATTGTTTTGGATCTAATTCTTTCATACAGTTTTAGTTATTGGAGAATACTATTCTTTTAAACTGCACTGTGAAGAGAAGGCTGCACACAATGGTTAGCTTTCAGAAACTACCCAATTTTAGATTCCCCAAGGCTTTTTGCTCAGAATTTTAAAGCTGAACTCCACATCTAAGAACAAACTTTCCCCTCAAACTAGTCCAAAACCATTCAGTTACATGGAGACCTAATCAATGTGTATGCCTCAGAACAGATCCAAATCACAAGACTTCAGGCATGCTACCCTGTGTGACTGAGTTCAAGCTGACCTTCAGTCTTAAGGAGGGGGGGAACATAATTCACATATGTGAAAAGTGTGGCAAGATTAGCAAGGGCTCCTGAAAAGTGAAATGACCTGTAAAGCATGGTCTTACCACTCTGCCCTGCATAATGTGGAAGAATTTCCTATACAATAAATACCAGGAGGAAACCAATTTCATATATCTTGATACTGTTGAAACTGTTCATTTCACCGGACTAAAGATTTAGAGTTGGAAGGGGTCACAAGGGCCAGTTAGCCTACCTACCCCAATTTTACAGATGTGGAAACTGAGGCCCAAGGGAAATTAAGTGACTAACCCAATGTCACATTGATAGTTATTATAAGAGGGGGGAACGAAGTTATATAAAAACAGAAAATGGCTTCGAGTTTCTGTTCCTACAATAGTCTCAGTTTCTTGCTTCAACTTCCCCAAAATGCCTAAGTGCTGCCTTAGGAGGAAAAAAAACTACATAGCCCTGATCAGTTGTGCTACCAGGTGTGGCATAAAGAAAGTATAGCTTCCTAGAGACCCCAAAAGTCAGGTAACCTAAGGAATCAACAAAATGGTCCAGAGAAGCCTGAATCATAAGCTGGGGAACTCCACTCTCCCCAAGTACCTGATAAAGCAGTCCATAAAATCATATTTCTCACTCAGCACACAACAGTGCTCTCATTTCCTTGCCTTAGCCTTTGAGAATTCCTAGCTTTCCTCAAAATTCAGCTCAAATGCCATCCCCACCCCCCACCATATAAGGCTTTTCTAAATGAACAGATAAACACTGAGGATGCAAAAAAGAAAAGTGAGGTGGTCCCTGTCCTTGAGGAGATCCCACTTTAATTGGGGGAGAGAAGACATCAATCAATCAATATTTATTAAGCACCTACTATGTCAATTGACTGTTTAATTGATGTTTGCCAAATGGTGCATCTCTCATGTGACTGCTGAGAAGCTTTCCATGGCACGGTGCCATGGGGGGCAGAGGGGAAGAACAGAGAGAGTGGCACCTTACATTGTACATTCCCATCTTTCCCCTGGGTCACTTCTCAGCTAACTAAGAGATGGAAAGGCTACTTTTAGTTCAACTCTTTCCCTACATTAAGAGATTCTAAATTTAAGAAGTTAAGAAATATACGATGAGCTGCACCCAGAATAAATAAAAACAATTTGGGAAACAGGGTAGTGCTTTTTATGACATCAAGCTCCTCCCATAGACAAAGACTCATCACTTTAACAACCATAGTCTTTTAGTTGTATCCTCAGCATCATGTGATGATTTATAAGCATTTATGGCACTGTGCTAAGTGCCTTACAAATATTAAATCATTTTACCCTCACAACCCAAGGAGGTTATTATCCCCATATCTGAGGTAGATGAAGGTAAAGCAACTTGTCTGTGATCACACAGTTAGTAAGTGTCTAAGGCTGGATTTGAACTTGGGTCTTCCTGGCTCCAGGCCCAGCACTCTATCCACCATGGGGCTGCTGCTATTGTTGCCGGTGATGGTGGTGGTGGCTGTGATAGCAGTGGTGGTGGTGGTAATGATGGAGGAGGAGGAGGAGGAGGAGAAAAAGGTGGAGGTGGTGGTTCTGGTACTGGTGGTAGTAATGGAAGCTAGCATTCATGTAATGTTTATGTATAACAAATACAATTTAGTTAGATAATTCATATAAGGTTGGCAAAGCACATTACAAACATCATCTCATTTGATCCTCAACCCTAGGAGGCAGGCACTATTATTATCCCCATTTCATAGATGAGGAAACCAAGGCAAGCAGAGGTCAAGTGGCTTGCCCAAGGTCACAGAGCTCATAAGTGCCCAAGGTGAGATTTGAATTCAAGTCTTCTCAACATTCTATCCACTGCACTGGGACATGAACAAGATTCTCCCACAGATGGGTTGGGATCTTCATCATTGGAGAAAATATGTCCTAGAGGAGACGGAGGAAGAAAATCCATCTGCCCCTTGTCAGGAAGGAAGAGGAGAAATGAGGTCAAAATAGTCTATCTCCAGAGGAGATGATTATGCAGTGGAGTTATTAAGTCTTGCTTGAGAGAACCTTGATCTTCTGCTGGCATAAAAAGGGAATGTGCCTTTGAGCTGTTCAAACCAAAGCATCATTTAAGCCAATTAGCCAAGCTAAATTTTTGAAGGTATTGTTAACAACCTTATAGCAGGGAAATAGAATAGTACTTAATCACATACCTCAGGGACAAGTAGAAACCTTTAAAGGTCAGTTAAGTCATCATTTTGCTTTTGGGCAAGCCCACAATAAATCTCTGAATGAGGGAGAGTGGAAAGAAAAGCTATTAAATGATCCTCTACATAAGACTCTTTCTGCTATGCAGGAGTTTCTGCCATGTGGCCTATATTTATAGCTTTACTGAATTTTTAAAAGGAGGCAATAAAACCAGATTCTATTAGAAATGTGAATGATGTAGCCATGGCTATTTTAAAGAATAACCCCATCACAATTAATCCTTTGAGAACTTACTGTTAACAACTACAGACATGATGAACCCTTTTGACATAATGGAAGTATCACAAGTCCTTTTCCTACCATTTGTAATTCAATATTAATTAAAGGACGACTGTTAAAGCGTTACCCAATTGCCTGCTATCTGTGTCTAATAGCAAGCGTGAGGACATTTTATTTATCTTCTTGAGAGTTTCCCTGTTTAATTACTAGAGATGATATAATTCTAGTATTCTACAGCTGACTCGGGGCCCTTTGAGTAAGCCTTGATGACCTAATAATTTTTTTTTTTTAAAAAACCTAGCCATCTTGTCAATTTTTTCACATCAAATTTCCTGCTGCAGTCATCAAGGAGCACATGATATATCTTAAGCAAAACAAAGGAAAAATTATGGATACTCTTAATGTATTATTTTAAAACTTATGACATAGAAACTGATAGATCGTATAATCTAAGTCTTTGTTTCTGTGTAGTCTAATGATGGAGCAGCCAATTTCCTAAAAATTGAGGATCAAGAAATGGTCATTTTTCAAAGCAAAAAAAAAATGCTTTTTGATCTTTGCCTCCCATGAATTTTTGTTGTTTTTTTATTTTTGGCCGATAGTAAGAGTGGATGTGGTAGATTCGTCTTACTCCTCCTGAAATGATATGCTTTGATTGATTAATGCTTCTAATCTTTCCTTGTCGATGATTTTCAAGCCGATAAAATATGCAGCTTATTAGGTTTCCATCAAGTAATCACATTCTGAGACAACTCTATCTCCATTCTCTTTGTCATCCAGTCAATTCAGAATTACAGAGTCTTCTTCAGGGAGGAAAAAAACAAATTTATTGTTTTTTTTGTTTTTTCTTTTAATCTTCAAGGTCTCTTAGAAACAAATCCTAGTTGACAATTCCCTAACATCTCATTACACAGAGTAAATTTGCTTCCAAGATTTCTCTAGCCTTGCTCAGCTGGTACACTCTGATGATTAAAACCCAGTGTGTAATCCTAAATTCTTTTGACTATGAAGTCAACAATGCAGATTGAAGAGTTAAGGTAAAATTCACAGAAAACTTATTAAGACCAGTAAGTATATGATCAAGTGTACTCTTGTGCCAAAGCTAGAATATTCCACCAAATTCATGAATTTTTAAAAAATTTTTCAAAAGTATAAAATGAGAAAGGAATAGCTAGAAAATAACTCATCTGAAAAAAAGATCTATGTGTTTTCGTGCATTGCAAGCCTAAGAATATGGCAGACAAAGAATCTAAAGTGGTCTTGGGATGCATTAATAGAGGCTGTCTTCAGGAATAAGGATGGTAGAGTCCTCTTGTATTCTGCACTAGTCAGACTACAGCTAGAGAATTGTGTCCAGTCCTGAGAGCCACATTTTAGGAATAATATTGATGAGTCAAAGAGGAAGGCATCTAGGATGATAAAGGACCTTAAATTAATACCATATGACATAGGCTGGAGAAGAGGAGACTTAGGGGAAACATGATAGTTATCTTTAAAAGTTAAAAAGGGATTACATTTTTCTCTGCTTTTGTCTTATCTTGCTGCAGCTAGGCCTTCCACCACTACTTCCCAGTTATCATTATACTATGCACCTCATTTCTACCACGGCCTTATATATTATTGTCTTCCTCATTAAAATGTGAGCTCCTTGAAGCCAGGGACTGTCTAGACCAGAGGTGGGGAACCTGCTGCCTCCAGGCCACATGTGGCCCTCTAGGTCCTCAAGTGTGGCCATTTGACTGAATCCAAACTTCACAGAACAAATCCTTTTATTAAGGCTGCAGGTTCCCTACCCCTGGTCTAGACCAAAGGTTCCCAAAGAGGGAACTCCTTAAAAAATAGAACAGGCAAAATTTTAAAAATCCACTGAAGAAAACAACTCCTGTAAAAGTAGAATTGGCCAAATGGAAAAGGAAGCTCAAACACTAACTGAAGAAAATAATTCCTTAAAAATTAGAATTGGGTAAGTAGAAGCTAATGGCTCTATGAGACATCAATAGTAAGTCCAACAAGATGAAAAGAATAACTGGTCACACAGTAAGTGAGGAAGCTACAGGAAACTAAGCATTAAAGGCAGTCCTCCAGACTCCAAGTGTCAAAATAGAAGCCCTCTGAGGTCCCTTCCAATTCTTGATCTATGATCCAATCATAAGCAAGGTTGAATCAGACTTCCTATCTCCTTCATTGTATTCATGCTGCCTATACATTCTAAATACAAGTAAGGCAAAACCCCTACAACAAGTAAATCCACAAAAATAAAGTTGTTAATCTGTAGCTCAATCAATTCAACTAATAGAAGCAGATAATCTGTGTAAATTAACCTCCATCCTCCTATTTAGAACTTGGAACACTGGTATGGTATTTTTTCTGTTCTATACCCAGATTTTCTAATCAAAATCTCGCCTTCTATAGTATATCTATCTATTCTCCCCGCCCCCTCCAGGTTTATAGCTATCTTTGTATAGCACCATTAAATGATATGATTACTTAGTTCCATTTTAACAAGAAAATCTTCTAAATCAAAAATAAAATGAGAATTACAAACAGTAAGAAGATTTGAGTATGGAACAAAAGAACTTCAACAAAAAAACTGGAAGGGCAATCCATTCTGCATTACTCCATATCGTTGTAATAGCCATAACTTTTATTTCTCTTCCAGACATCTCTACATCATGATACCTGGCCATTATTCTCATTTCCTCCTCACCACTCTACCACCTGGAACATTGGGCTCTATCTCTAATACATCAGACTCTGATGGTTGAACTTCTACCTTATTTTGCCAAGAACCAGGCCTCCACATGGTCCCCAGCCAGCTAGCTATACGCCACAGCCATTTTGCTGCAATGGAGCCCCTTTTCCAGCTCCCCTTTACGTACTGTCTTCCCTCATTGGTATGGAACCTCTTCTAATAGTTAAAATGACTTAGTCACTCAAAGTTGCTCTTAAAACAATACTGATGTTACTGTATACAACATCCTCTTGGTTCTGTTCATTTCATTATTCATTATTTTGTGCCAATCTATCCATGTTTTTCCAAAATCATCAAGCTTATCATTTCTTATAGCACAGTTGAATTCCATCACAAACATATACCACAACTTGTTCAACCATTCCCCACGTGATGGGCATCCTCTCAATTTCCAATTCTTTGCCATAGCAGAGTTGTTACAAACATTTTAGAGCATATAGGTTCTTTTTCCTTTTTCTCTAATCATCTTTAGGAATAGGCCTAGTAGTAATATTGCTGGGTCAAAGAGTATATTTTATATCTCTTTGGGCATAATTCCAGATTGCTTTCTAAAATGGTTGGATAAGTTTGCCATTCCACCAAGAGTGAGTTAGTGTCAATTTTTCTACATCCTCTCCAACATTCATTGCTTTCCCCTTCAATCATTTTGGCCAATCTGGCAGATGTAAAATAGTGAGGACTAGGTATGTTGGCTGTTTTTATTTGTAGCCTTAGTACCTAGCAAAGCACCAAGCACGTAGCAAGTGCATAAAAGCCACTTTAACTAGTTAGCTAGTAATCATATTGATGTTATTTCAAATTTGTACAGCAAAGAATACAGTATATATGGAGAAAGAATATGTTATATAATATGAGAGAGCATATGTAGTATATATTACCGTATATGTACATAAGTATGTGGTATACATAAGTATTGTTATACTATATTATATATGAAGCATTACATATATCTAGGTATATATGTATTTTCTATATACATATATATTCGTGTATGTATATATACCATTTTGTGTATCTACACTTATGTATATGTGTGCATATACATATGCTTGTATATACACATATATGTAGCAACCAGATAGATAGGTAGATAGCTAGCTAGCTAGATAGATAGACAGACAGACAGACAGACAGACAGACAGACAGATAGATAGATAGATAGATAGATAGATAGATAGATAGATATGGGGCCACTAAGTAGTACAGCTCCTAGAGTCAGGAAGACTCATCTTCCATCCACCTCAGACACTTACTAGCTATGCCACTCTGGGCAAATCACTTGAACTCTGTTTGCCCCAGTTTCCTCATCTGTAAAATGAGCTGGAGAAGGAAATGGCAAACCACTCCAAGATCTTTGCCAAGAAAACCCAAATGGGGTCATGAAGAGTCAGACACAACTAAAAAACAATTGTACAACAAAAAATAAACACACAGAGTTATTCCTGCTACCCAAAGGAAGTGGCTTATTTCCTGGGTTCCAGGACTAAAACCTTCTGAATTCTCCTCATCCTTAGATTCTCCCAGTCTGTGTCAGGAGCCAGAAGAGTTTTTCTTTTACCGATTGTTAGCTTTAACTCTTGTGGATTCTTTTAGCTCTTCTTGAAGGCTATAAACTCATTGTAACTCAATTCACCCTATCTGCTTTTCTCCAATCCTCTTTTTCTTAATAAGCCTGTTTTACCTCGACATCTATTTCTATCAGTCACATACTCCCCTGGAGCCCTTTTCCCTCCCTCCAGTTTCCCAGATGTTGTCTGCCTCTCCATCATTCTGTTTCAGTCCATTAACCTCTGCCCCATTATAAAAATTAACTTCCACAAAAATCCACATTTACATCAACATGCATCGGACAACTAGTATTTATAATCAGAGGGTACATGATGCTATATTTGTGTATATAACACATGTATATATATAATTCTATCAGGCAGCTGTGACATCATGGACAGAGAGCTGACCTCAGAGAGTCAGGAAGAACTAAGGTCAAGATCCACCTCTGACCCATATTTCTTGTATAACACTGTACAAGTTACAACCTCCAAGTGGCTGCTGACATCCCTAGAACACTGCCAGTCTTGGAACAGGCACTGATCTGCAATTGGTGGAAGGAGCTTCCTCGCTGGAATTCCCTACACCAATAAAATCACAGGCATAGTTGTATTTATATAAGCACAACTTTTAGAGCTCATAGAGAGTTTAGAGTGACCGAGTCTGATACCTTCTTTTATAAACGAAGAAACCCAGATTAAGTGATTTGCCCAAGATTACACAGCTAGCCTTGCTTTGATTCACAGAATTTTGAGCTAAAAGGAAATCTCTGAAGTTATTTAGCCTAACTCCCTCATTTTGGAGCTGAAGACTGAAACCCAGAGAAGTTGTTACTTTTCACAAGTCACACAGACATGATATTTAAAACCAGATCCTAGAAGCCTTAATCCAGTTTTTTTTTTCTATCATATCACAAAGAACCAGAGCTAGAATTAGTCAAGGACTTCCCTCATTCTACCAGACTGGCTTCCTTTCCCTTCTTCAACCTTCAATACGTATGTGATTGCATCCATGTTAAGTACACTCTTCAGTTATACAGAACAAAACTATTTTTGACTTCTCATTGTATATCAATAGCATCCACATGCTCACATAAATCGACAATAGAGGAAGGGGAGGAGGAATATCAGGGTAACATCTGGGCAGCACATCTGTTAACCCTCACTCACTACGTGATACGTCCTTTACTTAGCATATACTAAATGGTTTCATACATCATCAGCAAAGAAAGCAAAAACTGTCCTAGAATCATATGCCAAAGGTTATTTGTTTGGGCTTATAATTTCATTTGATATTTTAGTGTTTCCCCCAAACAAGAATGCATCATCAAATTGTGCTTTCACATAAGAGTTAATTTTCAGTGGTTTCACTTGGTTTACAAAACACGATGGTCAAATGTTTTATTTGAATGGCACACAGTGTGATACACACCACCACTACCTAAAGGGCTCTTCAGTGAAAAAGTGATTAGGGACTTAAAATCAAAATGGATTAAAAATCAATAGGAAAGAAAAACCAAAAAACTTACCCAGTGCACCAGAAACCAAATTTTACTGCCATTGGTGACAATTTGCCTTAGTAGACAGCCAGTCCAGCTGCTGGAAACCTTTAAAACAAAAAGAGAAGATAGAAGGCTTTAATAGAAAGAAGGCAAATTTAAGGACCTGAAAATATTCATTGCATGTAAGCACCTCTCCCACTGAAAAAAAAAAAATTAAATCATTACTGGAAGAGTACTTCCCTTTACATAATCAGCTATGTTCCCTGGAAAGTTATGCATTAATGTAATTTGTATAAATAAAATAATGTGTCCGTTGGCTTATGTTAGCATTCCAGAGATGCTTGACCTGCATTTCAGTCTAATCTCCACTAGTTGCTAACACTTCAGATTTAAGTTCTTTTGTACTCCTGGTCTCTCAGATAGTTAATGAACTGAAAGCATATCCTTACATGCCCTGGAGAGCCTCAATATACAAATAATTTAACTTTTAAAACCTTCCCTTGGTCTAGATAAGGAAGAATTCCTTTGTAAGGTGATAAATAGTCACACACACACACACACACACACACACACACACACACACACACACATACACACACATATACCATCTTTAATACATTTAGCTTTTCTTAGACTGCTAAACATGGAACTTATCTCTCCTATCAGAAGCTGCCAATCCCTATTGTCTTTAAATCAGCAATCATAGGATTATAGGTTCAGGGTCAGAAGAGATTTAGACTTCAGAGGCCTATCTCCCACTTTATAGATAGGACTGAAGTGAAGAAATGAAGTAATATCCCCAAAATCACACAGGTAATAAAGTAGCAAAGCCAGGATTCAAACCTGGGTTCTCTGACAGGAAACTCCAGTGCTCTTTCTACTATAACCACTTTGCCTTCCTCACCATTTTACATCACAGATCAAGGAGCATTGAACATTTTGAATTCTTTTCAGAGGCAGCAGATACATAAAGTTAGGGAGACCTGAGTTCAAATTTGACCTCAGACATGTACTACCTGTGTGACCTGAGTGAAACCTCTTTCCAGTTTCCTCAATTCCTCAATTCTAAAATGGGCATAACAGCACCCACCTCCAAGGGTTAACACCCACCTCCCAGAGCTATAGTGAGGATCAGATGAGTTAATATTTGTAAAGGGCTTAGCACAGAGTTTTCTACATAATAATTGCTTAATAAATAAATGCTTATTTCCTTTCCTCCCTTACCACATCCACTATTGTTCATTCAATTCTCCAAAAGGAATTCAAGGTCCATGGTGGCACTGGTATTAGATATGACCTTTGTAAGGGACATGACTGATAAATGACTGACAAAGCATTTACTAAACAATTAACATATGCTTTAGGTAATTAATCTCTGACAATACACATAATAAAGAAGACAGTCCCTGCCCTTAAATTAAAGCTTACTTTCTAATGAGGAAGACTACATATAAAGGGGAAATAGAAGGACAGGGAGAGGGAAAGGTGAGGAATATACACCTGGTGCCATGATGTGGAAATGGCCAGGAAATGAAGTGAGGTCTGGTTCTGGGAAAGCTAAAATGAAAGCTTATCTATCACTCTAGCATCCCAAGAAGGAGCCCAAAGTCTCATTGTGGCTGAGGGTGGGATAGATGGGGAGGAGAAGAAGGACTAGAACACAGGGGGCATGATATGGAAGTGGTTGGGAGATGATCATCCAAGCATGATTAGGCAAAATCTCATCTATCAGATGGAACCCCATAATGGAATTTCTTGATAGAGATAATCCACATATAACCAAATTGCCTTTAGATACAGAGGAAAGAAAATCACAAAGGAATGTTTAGCTGGGAGCAAAGTAACACCGGATGTGAAGAAACCAAAAGCAAAGAGGAATATGAATCTCTAGACTTCCGTATTCACTCAAGCACACGAAATGGTTTTTTTGCATTATCTTGCTTCAGAAGCTGCCCTCTCTCCCCTAAAATGGTATTATTTCTCATCCAGACTGCTCAAGAGTAAATCTATGGCGACAACATCAGACTTGGAGTCATGAGATCAAATCCAGATTTGTAGATTTGTCACAGTCACAAAATAACTGTGTGACTTTGGGCAGGTCACTTCACCTCTCAGCTTTATCTGCCAAATGAGGGGTAAGAAGAGTTTCCCTGTTGGGTCTCTTTCTAACCATAAATTTATGGCATTAAGTAATCAGTTCTCCAGAGAGTGGCTATTATAAACATTCTACCAGTAGATACCATTGTCATCTTGAGATCTCATTCCCTTCCAACATAAAATCATAATTCTCAAAAGATAGACTAAATGCTAAAATCTTTTGGAGGGTCCTTGGGTATCTCTACATCCCTCTCTATATCATTTTCTCAACCTCCTCATCCCTAAAAAGAATAGCAACAGCTTATAAATAAACAGGAATAGAGGGGAGAAGAAGTAGGGATTCACTTTGTTTTCAAGTCAGGGAGAAGAAGGAAAATGAAGAGTGAATAGAAAATACTTGTGAAATAGAAAAAAAAAGTTATAAAAAGAAAAAAAACTTGAAAAAAAAAGAAAAGAAAGTTCCCCTGAGCCTGTGCTTCCAAGGGTAGGATGGCCTCAGAACATATTACAAGGGGATAGGAATCCATGGACAGCAAATATTCTATGGAGGGGACAACATTTGTCTGAAGCTCAAAAGATCCACTTGCTGAATGTTCCAAATGTTCAAAGAACTTTGGAGAACATGAGAATAGAATGTATTTCTCTGATCTACATTCAAGACCAAGCATAGCTTCCCTCAATAATAAAAGTAGCAAAGCAACTGAAATTCAAAATGAAATAGAAAAAAGACAGACATTCTTAAAAGTGACTTACATATCAAAAATCTGTCTCTTTCCAAAGGATCAGGGTGTGTTTTAAATTCATTGTCCCTTCCACCAGAAGAAACATTAAATCAAAATCTTGGCATAAATTGGTTTTCTACATGAAAGAGAGAGCTATTTGAGAGGCAGACTTTTTGGTGTCCCCTTTCTTTGGACTATTCTTCCATTTTCCATACCCTACTTAAAAAACTGATGAATTTACTAGGCACTAGATTAAGCCAAACACCATCTTGTAAAAAATACTGAATGGGAATCAAGACCATGCTAATAAGTGTAACTTGATTTTTGTTTGGTATTCAATAATCACTTATTTATTTCACAGTAAGTTTTATTTCTTTTGTTTTTATGCCACAGTCATTTGTGGACTGATCTCCACTCCCATGCAATGAGCTCTTCTTCCAACAAAGAAAAACAGTGAAGCAAAACCAACCAGATCTAATCATGGATATGCTCTTCTCTACCTGTAGTCTCTCAGTCTTTCTTTTCTCCACCTCTTCTCTGCCATCAAGACTGGGCATAACAATTAGAATTCAACTACATTTCGGTGAGATTTATTTTGTTTGCATTATCACAGACACCCTGTATATTGTTCTCTTGGTTTCTCTTATTTCACTCTATATCAAGTCATACAAAACTTCCTATGTTTCTATGAATTCCTCATATTCTTTATGACACATTCATATATCATGATTTATTCAGCCGTTTTCCAAACCTCTGACTACCCACTTTAGCACCAATTCTTACTACCACAAAGTGAGTATCTAGAATTAGTATTTATCATCAGTATTTTGGTAATATGGAACCTTTATATCTTTGACCTCCTTTGGGAGTATATTACTAGCAATAGGATTTCTCAGTATAAATAGTTTCATCACTTCTCTCACATAATCCTAAATTATTTTTCCAGGATGTCTGAACAAGTTTTCAGCAATTCTGTGCTTATCTTCCCGAGGCCTTGCTGTCAAACACTGACTATTTTTTTCTTTTTCCAATTTTGCCAGTTTGCTAGATGTGTGGCACAATTAATTTAATTTGCATTTCCAATATTTTCAGTTATTTGAAGAAATCCTTCACATCTAGTAGTTGATTATAGTTTGCAATTCTTCTTTTGAAAACCATGAGAAAGAAAAAACAAAAAACAGTTTGCTTCAATCTGCATTCAGACTCCATAGTTCTTTCTCTGGATGTGGACAGCATTTTCCATCATAAGTTCTTGGAATTGTCTTAGATCACTGTATTGCTGAGAAGAGCAAAGTCCATCAAAGATGGTCATCACACAATGTTGCTGTTACTATGTTCAATGTTCTTCACTTCACTCAGCATCAGTCCATGCAAGTCTTTCCAAGTTTTTCTGAAATCTGCCTGCTCATTTCTTACAGAACAATAGTATTCCATTATATTCATATACTACAACTTTTTCAGCCATTTCCCAATTGATGGATATCCCGTCAATTTCCAATTTGTTGCCACCATAAAAAAAGCTGCTATCAATATTTTTGTAAATGTGGGTCCTTTTCCCTTTTTATGATCTCTTTGGGATATAGACCTAGAAGTATTATTGCTGGGTCAAAGGTCAACAAGTCTTTATTAAGCACCTATTACATGTCAATACCATGCTGAGCAATAGTAATACAAAGAAAAAAAAAACAGACTAGTCTCTGATCTTAAAGAGCTTACACTGACATTCCGTTTCCATACTTCAGCTTGGTACATAATATTAGGTACTCATCTAGAGAAGTGAGGAACAGAGGGAAGACAGGCAGGACACCAGAGTCTGCCTGAAGCAAAGGGTACTGGCATACAGAAATGGCCAGTTCTCCCAGAAGTCATTTGGGACAGAGACTAAGGTCAGTGAAACATGAACTGTCCAGCTTGGGGAAAAGATGCAACAGCTTTGAGGTCCAGACTCCAGGCAATCAAAAAGGAAGGAGTCAGAAAGAGAATAATAAGGGAATATAAAGGGAAAGTGACTAAAATTTCCAAAGATCTCAGAAAGAAGAAAATTCAGTTAAATACAAAGAGTGCAGGCAGATAAACCAACAGGGATGATATTAATAAAAGAAAGGAATATGGCCTCTTGACCACATTATAAATCCAGACATCTATGAATAAATACAAGACCAAAGAAAATGAGTTAGCCCCTGATGAGGCAAAGAACTCTGTGGATTCCCAAGAGAGCATGTCAGCACAGCAGGATGTTTCTGTATAGTTTAAAAGGGAAATAAGAATTATGTAAGCAGAACTTATGGTCGGCATGGCAGAAATATTTGGCAGACAGGGTAGCAAGCCTCACCAAAAAAACAAAAGAGAGAATGACTGATTAGGGATGGCAAATACACAGAAGTGAAGAGCATTCCACTGTCAGACTCTGGCTAAGAAAGTAAAACCTTCATGTGAAGGTCAAGATGAAATAAGGGAGTTAAACTCATCATGTAAATCTGTTGGTGAAGGAAACCACTACCTCTCACAAACAAACCTCATCACTGGCTGTTATCTAGGCTAACAAAATGTAGGTTCAATGATTAATAGCAATTGGAGGATTTAAGAAGTTAAAAGTAATACTACCCCACACTCCACATTGAACTATTATATGATGTCATTCAAAATTATGGAAAAACTTCGTGTCAAGCAAAGTAGTATGAATTTCAACCTAAGTCATTCTGATATTTTGGTCATTAAATTAGACTGTCCCAAAGGATAAATGGATTGCAACAGCAGTATCATGAAGCTAAGCATGCTTGATTTTGGAGGCAGCAAATTTTCCAAACTTAGAATGCTTTGTGGAGAGGGGAAAATTGCCTGTCTTGAGAAAATGATGCACTCCATGAATGATTTCAACAATCAAGTGTAAAGATAATTAATGCTGGCTGATTGAAGATTACTTCTCCTACACTGTCATCTAGCATAGATGGCATACATATTAAGTTTCTAGACTAGCACTTTACCATGGAAGACTGGTTGAGTGTGGAAAATTGGCTTCTTCATTAACTCTTCATTATTTGCTTCCTCTATTTTATTGGTATTTCTCATAGCCTGTGTCTCCCTTCTCCCCACTATATTTTTGCAAGGCCATTAAAGTCATAAAATCTACACTAGCAAGCTTCGGCAATCCACTTGCCTTATTACTGTCATTTTAGAATCCTAACACAGTACCTTGGCCTTTTATTTTGGCAGGTGTTCCTGCCTTTCCATAGAAGGTGTCCTAACTCATGTCATTATTCTACGTTACACATGTGCCACTCATCCCACCAGCTGCTACTTACTCTTAACACAAAATAATATAATCACTGGGAAGGTAGTCTTAGGGTTTTTTTCAGGGGGCTTAACCTAAGGCTTATGAGTAAGAATCATAGCACCCTTTAGAATTCACCTTACATTCAGGAAGGGTTCTATTTGGCCTAAAAGATAAAAATCAATCCTATTTTTAAAGCATCCAGAGAATAAGATTTGATAACTTCTGGCAATTACTCCATAGTCTACCATCAATGTGAAGAAATTCTTATTTTTCTATAAACTAGATCCTTAGGCTGCAGTAGAGAACCCATCTCCAGGAAAAGCAGGCAGTAAAAGAGAATAAATATTATTAGATAAAAGAAACAGAGGAGAGGCACCCCTGAGAGCGCTAGAAATGGAAGAGGCATAAGGTCCTGGCAAGGCAACAAAGAAACAAGGTCAGAGAAAAAGTTGTCAAGTCAAAGGGAGATCAATGAACATATACCTTTGCAAGCATAAACTTTAGGTAAACAGAGCTATGGTATGATGCATACATTAACTCACTTTTACTTCTTAATGTCAGCAGCAAATTTTCTCACATTGAACTTCATGCCCACTATTTTTATGGGCTATATCCTGTAATTATAATTACACACATATTACATCTGTTAATATTTTTCTTATGAAACCTCACCTCTGGTTGCATTGAAATATGATTGCAGCAAAGAATTAGAAATAAAATAGACTCATCTACAGGGAAATGGCTAAATAAATCATGGTACATAAAATTAAGTAACATTAATTCACCACAAGAAATGATTTATGGGAATAATTCAGAGAGATCTTAGAAGAATTATATGAACTGATGCAGAGTAAAATAAGCAAACCAGGAAAATAATCAATACAATACTACAATTACAACAATGTAAATGACAAGAATGATAAAAAGAAACTGTATGCTACATAATTGTAACGACCAAGCTTAGCCCAAAAGTTTAGTTCCAAACGGGAGTCACCTGTTTAAGGACGACACTTGGACTCATGGATGAGATGACCAACCAACAGATTGTACAAGAAGAATAAAAAAGGTACCTCAAGGGAGCCTCATGGGATACCCAGGCTAATGGAGCAGAACATAGACAATCCCACAAAGGAGACTAAGATGGAATACTCAGAGAGGGAGGAAGGCAACCAGGAGAGCATTTGTCACAAAACCATAAGAGCACAGGGTGTCTAAGAGATTTTAGCTGAGAAGGGCATAAAAGACACAGGATGATAGCTAGTAAGATGGGTACGATTTATGATTTTTTTTGTTTTTTACAGCTGGGGAAGATGAATATGGTTATAGCCAGCTAAGAAGGAACAAGTAGATATGGAAAGATTCAAGGAACACACATATTCTCTCTCTCTCTCTCTCTCTCTCTCTCTCTCTCTCTCTCTCTCTCTCTCTCTCTCTCTCCATTTTATCTAGCATTGTGGTTTAATTGGTATAAGACTCCACCAATGCAGATCAATAATTTATCATTACATTCTTAAGAGTCTTCAACATTACTGAGAGAGTAAATTACTTGCCCACAGTCATAAGGGGCCAGCATACATCAAAGGTAAGACTTAAACACAAATCTGATTTCAAAACTAGCCCTCTAGGGGCGGCTAGGTGGTGAAGTGAGTAGAGCGTTGGCCCTGGAGTCAGAAGGACCTGAGTTCAGATCCAGCCTCAGACACTTAACGCATACACAAACAAAAACCTAGCCGTGTGACCTTGGACAAGTTACTTAACCCCAATTGCCCTCCAAAAAGCAAAAAAAACCAAACAAACAAAACTAACCCTCTATCCAAAACCCACCAACACTGACTCTCAAGCAACATGCTATCCTAGAATGAAAGAAAAATATTGTGATTTAGAGGATCTTGTGACTTCCAAAGGCGCAAACATTACAGTTTAGTAATTAACTTCTCTTTTTGTCTTTTTGGAGGGGGGAAGGCAAGGCAATTGGGGTTAAGTGACTTGCCTAAGGTCACACATCTAGTAAGTGTTAAGTGTCTGAGACCAGATTTGAACTCAGGTCCTCCTGACGCTAGGGCCCATGCTCTATTCATTGTGTCACCTAACTGCCCAGTAATTAACTTCTCAATGCCAAAAATAATGACAAAAAATATTTTATTTCAGTTTGTGCCACATCTAATAAACAGAAAAAAATTTTAAAAGGGAGTGAGCAAGTCAACAAGCATTTAGTAAGCACCTACTGTGTACCAGATACTGTGCTAAGCACTGGAAATACAAAGAAAGGCAAAAAACAAAAACAAAAACCTAGTCCTTGTTCTCAAGGAGCTCACATCTAATAAAGGAGACAAAATGGAACATGACTGATAACATCAAAAGGTGCAGAATTAAGGCCATCAGATTTAGAAATTAAGTAATCTTTGGCAGCTTGGGGGAGAGTAGTTTCAGTCAAATGGCAAGTCCAGAAGCAAGACTGAAAAGTGGAGTAGTAAGGAAGTGAAAGCAGTGAGTGTACATGATTCTCTCCAAGAGATTGGCAATGAAAGTTAGGAGATACATTTAAGAAAATAAAAGCTTGGGTGAATGGCGGGGTCAGGTAAAGATGTTTTAAGGTTTAGGGAAGCCTGCTCAGGTCTATAGACGGTGGAGAAAAGGTCTGTGAGAAAAAGGAGAGAATAATCAATGGGCAAAGCTTTTAGAAGAGATGGCAGGAGATGGTACAGAGGGCACAGGTAGAGAGGGTCTGGTCTTAGCAATGACAATAGTCACGTATTCCACAGACACAGGAGTAAAAGTTTCTACTGTTGCTTCCCATGAGTATCCAGGGAAGAAGGAAAGAAGGAAATGCCTATCACAGAATAAATCTATCACAGAATAATTTTCTCTTATAGTCAGAAGGGATCAAACAGGCAATCTTGTTCAACAATCTATCTAATTAATCAATTTTCTTAACAATATATTGACAGAGGGCTACAGCCTCTGACTGAACATTCCCAATGGTGGGAAACTCATATCTCAGAATAGGCCTGTTTCATTGTCTGATGGTTCTAATCATTACAAACTTCTTCCATGCAGACTGGGACAAAATCTTCTTCCTTTTAACTTCATAGTTTTACCCACAAAGGAAATGTAATCCTTCTTTCAAATGAGAGCCTTTCAAATATCTGAAGTAAGTAGATATTTTACTTTGCCGTTCTGACGTAATTAACTGAAGTTTCCTTTACTTATTTCTGGAAATACTTTGAGGCAGCTGAGTGGCATAGAGGATAGACTGCTGGACTTGGAGAGACTTAAATCTTCTCTCAGATACCAAAAGCATGACAGTCTCAGTTTGCTCATCCATAAAATGGAGCCAATAACAGCACCTACCTCACAATACTGTAGTGAAGATCAAATGAGATAATGTGTGTAAACCACTTTGCAAACCTAAAAATGTTTACTATTATTGTTACTATTGTTGTTTCCTCTTGTAAATAGTCAATGAAAAGTACACTTGATCCTCCAATAATGGAGGGTGGTGGAAAAGAAGAGTAGGGTACTAGAGCCAAAGTCCTTCCCCAGCTTTTAGGCAGGGGATGGATGGGAAGGAGGGGGCTGACCTAAGTAAAACAACAAGGGCCTAATTTTTTCAATAAGTTAATCAATAGCTAAGAGCCTATGTTCCATCCTCTACAATGGTTTTTTGACTTGCCTCTGTACAAGATCTATAGCTCCCCAGACCCAACTTTGGACCTGTTGCTCCTAGACTTATATTTTCCCATCTAGATTTGCAACTTTTGTGGATTTCTGGCTTTGATCTGAGAAGTTGTTATCAATCACTCTCTTGGATACTTGGAAGGGCTTGCCTGGCAAGCCAGCAAGCACATGGCTTTCCCCCAAGTTTCTTGACACTCTTTCTTCCTCATAAATGCCTACTATTCATTCCCACAGCATATACAGCTAACATTCCCAGATAAAGGAGAAACAAGTATTTGTAGGGAGAAGAGGGTACTCCTAATTTTGATAATAGTACGGCTGCATTAAGTCAGCAATATACTGTAGATTTTTAAATAAAACCTAGTAATAAGGAAATCATTGTCTTCTCTTATAACCACGCACAATTCTTTTGATTAGTCTTGATAATAACAGGATTTAAATTTTCTTGCCATCCTGGTTGCTTCCTTATGGATGCACACTTCAGTTTGTCGATGACCCTCTTAAAATGGAGTAGCCAGGATCATACACAATTCTGCAAGTGTGGTTTAATAAGAGCACAGCATATTGGTGCTTTTTATTAGCTCCTTGGTATGGATGTTAATGCATCCTAAGAATGAATTAGCTTTTGTTGGCAGTCACATCATACAACTCATTCTCAACACCCTAATAGTTAACAAAAATCCCCGTGTTTTTCCCATGAAGGAGTGTCTAGCCACAATCACTTCCAACCTATGTTCTTGTAATTGTTCTTGAACCTTAGTTCAGGACACCAATGAAATCATAGCTGCAATAAAAAAAAAAATAGAGGACTCATGCCTAACCAAATCTCATGTTTTAGATCTGGCTCCATTACAGCTTGTTCTGAGCTCATTATGTCATTCAATAAATCAGCCATCCCTCTCAACTCTGAATTCTCTTCAAATTTGGCAAGCAAACCATCTAAACCATACAGCTCCATCTAAATTATCAATAATATTGTTGAATAGGACAGGTTTATCAGCTTCAGAATGCCACCAGAGGCCTTCCTCCAGGATTAAACTCATTTATTACTCAAACCCAGATGGTGACTTTTACCAGTGTTATAAGTAAAATGGGCTGTGCCTGTCTGGGACAGCAGGAGTTTCCCCCTTAGTAATCCCAAATTCTTTCCCTTTATAGGAGGCCTAAGTCTGAATGGAATATTCTAGGTATTGTTGTAGAACTGAGAAGCAAAAGTTCATAGGAAAAGGCAGAAGGGTCTTGACTGTTTATGGGCTTAGTTATAAGGGTTTTTTTGTTGGATGAAAAAACAAACAAACTAGCCTTCCTTTAATTGATGTTGTAAGTTCCTATGCAAACAACTGGGATGAGGCTCCTGTTTTTTGTGTTATAGAAACCCACACACAAGACAAATTCTGATTGCTTCAAGGCATCTGTAAAAGAGAGATACTCTTTGAGAGATGTCCCCAAGATTGAACCCAATCAATGTGAACATTCTATAATTTGTAGAATCTGCCCTACACCCCACCTTTTGAAAACATGGGGATATTTTTCCAACTTGAATCTTCTAGAATCTATCCCTCCCTACCTAGGTTTTTTTCAAAATTTCATTGACAGAAGTAATCTTGTCTCCAAGATCTTTCAGAACCTTAGGATATAATTTGAGCCAAGAGAAAATTCATTTAGATGTACTATGCACTATTTTATTATCCCAGGCTTAAATTTCTTCATAGTCACATTTGTTTTATCAATTTCAAGTATGATGATCTACCCAAAGAAGATACAAGGAAAAGAGATAATGAGTATTCCTGCTAAATCTAGCAGGATGGATTTTAACAGGGATAAATCAAAACTATTATGCTTAGATTAAAGTAAATCATACTCACAAGTACATGATGGGGAAGAAATGGTTATGCAGCTCTTAATAAGAAAATAACCTGGGGATTTTAAAGAACTATAGGCTGAATATGAATCGATATTGTGGTTTGGCAGCCAAGAACCCAATCTTAGGTCGAAGTAAGCAAAATGTAATTTCTAGGAGTTGGGCAGTAATTGTGCTGGGGCACTTTGCTCTGGTCATATCACATCTAGAGAACTGTGTTTGCTTCTGAGCCCCACATTCTAAAAAGGGCATCAATAAACCAGAAATTGGCTAGAGAAGAGCAACCAGCATGATTAAAGATCTTGATTTCATGCTATATAGGGATGAATTCAGGGCGTAAATTATTCTAGGGTTGTTTAGACTGGAAAAGAGAAACAGTTTAGCATTGAGATTAATGTGCTGCCTGAGAGCCAGGGAGATTTGGATTCAAATCTCAGCTATCTACTAGCTAGTTCCAGCCCCAAAACATCCCAGAGAATCCTTGTGTCATTCTCCCAGTCAATAAACTCCAGTGGCTCCCTATACTTCCAGGACCAAATATAAACCATCTGTTTGTCTATTAATGCTCTAGATAACTGGCCCTTTCCTACCTCTCCAGTCTTCATACACCTTACTCCCCAATACACATTCCACAATCCAGTTTCACTAGTTTCCTCACTTATTGTTCCTCCTACCTGACACTCCATATGCCAACTCCAGGCATTTTCATCAGCTAACCCCTAAACCTGGGGCTTTTTCCTTTCTCATATCGTCCTTAGCTTCTTTCAGCTGAAGTCCCACTTTCTGCAAGAAACACCTCCTGGTCCTCCTTAATCCTAATGCTTTCCTTCTGTTGATCACCTCCAATTTTATCTTGTATATATCTTGTTTGTACATTCAATTATATTTATTTGTTTGTTTGTTTGTTTGCTTTTTGGAGGGCAGTAGGGGTTAAGTGACTTGCCCAAGGTCACACGGCTAGTTTTTGTGTTAAGTGTCTGAGGACAAATTTGAACTCAGGTCCTCCTGACTTCAGGGCTGGTGCTCTACTCACTGCTACCTAGCTGCCCCTCAGTTCAGTTTATTAAGCACTTACCATGTGCCAGGCATGGTGCTAAGAGCTGGGAATAAAGATACAAAAAACGGTCCCTGCCTTCAAAGAGCTTCCATAGTTATTCACAGGTTGTGAGAACAGGGATTGTTTTTTGCTTTTCTTTGTACCCTCAGAATTTAGCACAGTGCCTACCATATAATGGATGCTTAATAAATGCTTGGTGACTCAACATGACTTCCCATATCCCCTTTCTCAGGAAATTCTGATTGGCTCTAAGAATGGTTTCAGATATTCTATACTGAAATGGAATTTCCAAATTTCCTTTCAAACATAAACAGTGAAAAACCATAATTTCCACATCCATTACAAAAGTTTCCCAGCTTGGAAACTGACATGATATAACTTTCTTCAGTTAATGGGAAGACCCAAATGATCCCAAACCCCTAGTCTTGTGACAAAAGTCATTCTAAAGTGTTTAGAATCATTCCTAAGTTTGGAGACAGGGATGGCACCATAAAATGAGCTGAGTTTTAAAAAAAAGTATTTTTATGAGTTCTGGATACCTCTAACACTGGGAGTCTGTGTGATACAGAAATGGAAAGAGAAAATTTGGCAGACACACTTATGAAATAAGCATCATTTTCTTTTTTTTTTTTTTTAACCAATTGGGGTTAAGTAACTTGCTCAAGGTTACACGGCTAGTCATTATTTATGTGTGGGTGCTCATTTTCTGAGGCCGATTTTGATCTCGGGTCATCCCAACTCCGAGGCCGGTGCTCTTACTCACTGCGCCACCTAGCCGCCCCAATAAGCATCATTTTCAAGAAATAAAACAACAACAATGGTTCCCTATGGATACAGTAAGTTCCACTTAATCATAAAAATTGGAAATGAAAATGATCCAATATATCTCCTTGTCTATGTTCAAATGGTAATTGTTCCCTACAGAAAACTTTCTAGATTTGAAAGGGGTGTTTGCTGTAGTCTTTAAAATCCTTTTTAGAAGAAAAGATGCTTTTCTAAAGAACATTTCTAGGGTTGAAAATCTCAAGAGTTTTCTTCTCTTAGGTCCCAGTCAATTTTTTCTATTAATCAAGGACAAAGAAAAATCAAGTATCTGCTAGTGTTCCTTTGCTACTTGCTTAGGCTCCCTCTCTTCTGAAATCCTCTTTAACCTGTCTCTGAGAAGTTGGAGAGCTCTAATTACATCATTTCCCCACTCCTAACCCTAACCTCAAATTCCCTAATACTCACCCTCACACAAACGTCACTTTCAGTGCAAAATCACAAGCTGATGATCTTGTTCTCAATGTTATATTGTGATTTCATTGGCTCTGTGGGGTGCTAGAGCTTGTTGTCATTCTGAACATTCTCAGTCAGGTCAATGACAATCTGGGCCAGGTTTCTGATTGGCCTCACCAAAGTAAAAATTAGAATAAAATCAATTTTTTAAACTTGCTCTTCCTGTTGATCTTAATTGACAGATGGAAAATCCCATAAAGACTTTATATATCAGCACTGAAATCTTTAGGAAAGGGTTCACACATAAAATAGGACATACTTACTTCTAGAACAGTAATTCCCCAAATTTTTGTTCCATGAGCCTCTTTCAACAATAAAAAATGTTTTTAACTCCCAGGGTAATTTAATATACTACTCATAATACTACTTACAACTATTTAGTGTTTAAGGAAGGCATCATTAAAATTTTTTTAATGCAAACTCCTTGGACCATTGTTGGACCTGGATGCATGAACGACCCAGTAGGAATCATTGGTGTACACACTGTACTTATCTCTCCATTGGAAGAAAAAGTCCTTCTCTAACTTGGCAGCAGCAATCTATTACAGGATTGGGTCTGGTCAAGTGACACTGGGTATCTTTGTTTCCCTATTTTTGACTTTAATAATTTAGTTTGCTGGCAGTTACGAAATAGCCAAACTTGAGTTTCATAAAATACTTTCAACCCAATCATACTTTTTATGTAATACTCCACATACAACATCTTATTTGTTGAAGCCTGACACAAAATATCTAAATGTAGAAGTGTTAGTCAAAATTTTAAAACAAAAGAAGTTTTTTGCACCCCACTCAACTGTCTGTGCTATTTTATGTCAAAGGCAACAATCAGTATTAATCTGATAGAGAAAATGATTAAACGCTTAAAGAGCGTTGGTTGTTATTTTGTAAGCAAATAAAAATAATGACACTGCTATCTAACCTGTCACTGATGTCTCCAAAAATTAAGAGACTACGACGTATTTAGAATTTTAAAAGTCAGATCCGGAATGCTTGAAAGAATTACAAGTCACAAGTATATGCATTCATTGAAATAAAAGATCTAGTATATTTCCAAAGACTACATAAAAGTACATGTAACAATTTGTCAATTCACCTTTTCTAAACTTTATTTTATCCATTTTTAATTACTATTCAAAAAACACAGTAGCTCTTGAGTCAGGAAGGCCTGGGTTCAAATTCTTGCATCTCTGACACAAACTAGCTGTGTCAAACAGGATAAATCATTTGACCTCTCAGTGACCTCCAAGTAACTAAGTCTATAAGTCACAGGGGAAGTGTTGAGATGCATTAACAGATAGTTTCCTCACTGGGAGTTCCCTATACCAATGAACTCACGTGTCTGAGACTCCCTCCAAAAATTATATCTTTCCTTTACATTTTATTTTTATATTTTTCTTTGCTTCTGACCACCTGAGTCAAAGCTGGGGTTGGGACATAGTAACCATAGTAAAATCTATCACACAAAGTAAAAGAAAAATCTGACTCACACAAACCCACAATTAGTGATAATACTGACTGTTGTACATTTCCTCTGCTGCCTTTTGCCAAGTATCACCTGTTGAATATTTGTTCTCCTGATTATTTCAAGTCACCCAACAATCCCTGCTTGGAGTTGATGACGGTGATACCTGCTATCTTTTGCCTGACTGTGCAAGTGTGTGGTTTGTAGGGTTTCTATCTCACTGTCATATATCAGCAAAATACCTAATTTTACCAAGTAATAATTAGAAGTGATGAAAAGGTAACCAGAAAGTCCTTCTTTTATCTGAATCGAGTTTTAGTTGAGTTACTTTGACTGACAATGAATATTACTAAATTTCAAAGAAACAGCCTTTTAAAAAATGTTATCAAAAATTTTTGAAAACCTAGCAAGTTTTGAATTCTGTTTCCATCACTATCATGGTAACAGTCAAATAATTCTTACCCGACCTTGCAGTTTACCTAACAATTTCTGTTTCATTTAATGCTCCTAAATGCTCTTTGTCTGCTTCATACCCCAGGTGCTCTTCCCACAGTTGAAATGTTGTCTAAAACCGTGCTACAGCATCTTAAGAGAAGACCTCAACCTAGACATGCTCACCCCTTCTGGTAAGCTTTTGTTTTGAGGATGAAATGTCCTTAGCTTCTCTCTCAGCTTCCCCCTAGAGGCCTTGGTGATCACTTTACATTTTAACCAATGAGCAGGTATTTTTAAATGTACTTGCATAACAGTGAGTATGGGTTTCTTTTGGTATCCTGCCAGACGCACTTATTCCTCGTTTGTATTTAAAATAGAATGGTAGTACCATCACTTCCATGTGCCAGAAATCCCTTCTGTGCATATCCTCCAAGCAAAATCGTATATATGTAAGAAAAATAAAAAAGGTCTTATCATAAAGTTTAAAGGAATTAGCATGGCCATGCTAAATGAATTCTACGGCGGCGTACTTAAACATCCCAAGCAGGGAGGGCACTCCCGTCTTGGAACTAACCTATCCCTCCCCTAGGAGATCCTACTGTTACCCAAACAGTCAGCACGTGTATGCGCCATACAGCCCTACGTGCTCCGCAATCGCCCAACACTATTCAAGAAGGAATCAAAAGCTCCTGCATCTCAAGTATCTTTATGCGGGGTGCAAAAAGCAGTCCTCCCAGCAAGGGGGAAGGGAGGGGATGCCTTATTTCGAGGTAGGGAGGTGGGGGGAGTGGGAAATGCCTCCTCTGCTACAAACTCTATTCCCTCCCACACTCGTGATCGTGGGAGCCAGGGCCAAAAATAAAGACACAGCCCAGAAGACCCCCACCGGTTACCCTAGTCTTAGCAATTCCAGAAGGAAGCAAGATGTCCAAAACTAAGCACATGACTACACTTAATTAGGCTGTAGCCACAAGCTAGGTCCCGGACCCCCATCTTCCAATGCTTTCCAGTACTTGGGGGCTGGAAGGAGGCGCGAGGTCCTGCGGAGGGTCCATGGGTTTCGGAGGGGGAAGGGTCATCCCAGGTGCCAAGGCTGAACGAACTTGCCAAGCGGTACAGGAAAGGAGGGGTGAGCCGGGAGAGGGAAAGGAATGGAGCCACACCTGGACTGCACTTCCAAACAACTGTCACAGCCAAACACCTCCCACGCATCCCACATGCAGATGCCTCGCGGAGGCAGCAGCAAATCTCGCTGCCGCCCTAGCATCAGCCGGACTCCCCGCCTAGGACTCACCTGTCCGCGGGTACCCACCCGAGGAAGCTGCAGCCGCTTGACGCGGGTCTCCAAGCGCTCGGCACTGAGCCCGGGGGAAAGGGCGCAGGGTGATGGAGGGGTTCCGAGGATGCACCTGGTGCCGCAGCAGCAGCAGCAGCAACTCCCCCTCCCTTTTTCCCTCCCTCCTTCCTTTCCCCGGACAAAGAGAATCAGCGGTAGAGGTGGAGGCGGCGGCTGTGAAGCCGGCGCCTGGAAACGTGCGGCGGAGCCGGTGTCTCTCGCTCCAGATTTACTGCCCTCCCTTACAGCTTTGGGAGCGGGCGGGAGGGAGCGGGAGGCGCGCACACCCCCACAACGCGGCAGCGGCCGCTGCTGCTGCTGCGAGCACGGAAAGCAGAGGGCGCCTCCAGCCACCCAGCGGTGCCCGAGGCTCGTTGCCGGCTGCAGCCACACTCCTGGAGACGAGCGAACAGCGCCCTCTGCAGCCCCCAAAGCCCTGTGCGCCCGCAGGAGGGAACAGCGGCCGCCCTTGCACTTTGTGTTCTTAACCCAGGCAACCTAAAAGCATGGGCATTTTCATTCATACCTCTGCACTTGGGGATCCTGACCTGACCCGCTGAATGGCAGAATATTTAAGTGTCCGGACATAGGAGAAAACTGAATAGAGGCACTCACAGTCGGGCTGTGTATGCAAGAGTATCACTATGCAGGATGTCAAGATCAACAGTAATTAACATTTAGCATAGAAGAGACGGTAAGTTTAAATACTAGCAAGATTTGGCATTGGGAAGAATTTTAGAGTAAGGTTTATGAGAGGCAGGAACGTGCCGTGAAAGGAAGACTGTAGTGTTATTAAGTATTATTATTAATACTAATACTTTATGCCCCTAGGGAAATAGAGGGAGAACTGTGTTTGTCCTCTTTTCCTAAGCTGCTAAAGATGCTTAGACCTCATCTGGAATATTGTGTTTAGTTCTAGGCATTACATTCTAAGCATCGACTTAGGAAAAAGAGTACACATAGGAGACATAAATCCCCCTGCAATATCTCAAAGGGTCATAGCACCATAGATTTAGGGATAGAAAGGACCTTAAAAGTTCAACTCTCTCCTTTTGCAGATGAGGAAACAGGCCCAAGATGAGAAGTGAACCACCCAAGGTCACAGCAGTGATAAAGGGCTCACCCAGATTTTAATTTGACTCAAAATTCAGTACTTTTTTGACTCCACTACATCATCTAAATCTCCTTTCAGCTGGCAGGGCTAGGAACACACTATGGCCAACACTACCCCTTTTATTTTTGAACAGTTCTATAATGGTTATGGATTCATTTCTAATATTAAGCCAAAAAACTGACTCCCTATAATTTCCAGGTTCTGTTCTCTGAATCCAAGCAGATCCTTCTAAGCCTCAAATATTTGAAAATAGTCACCATGTCACCCCTGAAATCTAAATAGTCCCCAGTTCTTTCAGGATGTGTTTTCAAATCTCTTCACCATTTTAGTTGTCTTCCTCTGAATCCAATACATTTTGTCAATGTCCCTTTTAGAATGTGATGCTTAGAACTGTATTCCAGATAAATTCTAACCAGGGGGGTGTAGGGGGGGCAGCTAGGTGGCACAGTGAATAGAGCACCAGCCTTGGAGTCAGGAAGACCTGAGTTCAAATCCGGCCTCAGACACTTAACACTTATTAGCTGTGTGACCTTGGGCAAGTCACTTATCCCCAATTGCCCTGCCTTCCCCCCTCCAAACAGCAAAAAAAAAAAAAATTCTAACCAGGTGACAAGACCATTGAGCTAACAGCTCTGACTTCCTGCACAATAGAATTCTATTGATAAGGCTGAAGTTCACATTACCTTTTTCTGCCTGACACATTATACTACTCATTGAACTTGCAGTCCATTAAATGCTGCCCCTCATGTAAAACAATTTTAGTAATCACTTTTTAAAGTTTTGAGTTCCAAATTCTTTCCCTCCCTCCTACCCCTGTCTCCTCCTCCCTTCTTGAGAAGGCAAACAGTTTGACATTGATAATACATGTGAAATCACATAAAACATTTCCATTAGTCATGTTACAAAAGAAAACACAGACAAAAAATAAAACAAAAAAAAAGAAAGTTAAAAAGGAAGGTTGCTTCAATCTGTATTCAGAATTCATTAATTCTCTCTCTGGATGTGGATAGTATTTTTCATCATTGGCCCTTTGTAATTGTCTTGGATCATTGCCTTAATCAGAGCTGCTAAGTCTTTCACAGCTAATCATCCTTACAGTATTGTTGTTACTGTGTACAGTGTTCTCCTGGTTCTGTTCACTTCATTTTGCATCAGTTCATGTAAGTCTTTCTAGGTTTTTCTGAAAGCATCCTGCTTGTCATTTCTTTTTTTTTTTTTAAGCAATTGGGGTTAAGTAACTTGCTCAAGGTTACACGGCTAGTCATTATTTATGTGGGGGTGCTCATTTTCTGAGGCCGATTTTGATCTCGGGTCATCCCAACTCCGAGGCCGGCGCTCTTACTCACTGTGCCACCTAGCCGCCCCTTTTAGGGCAATTGGGGTTAAGTAACTTGCCCAAGGTCACATGGCTAGGTTTTTGTTTGTGTGGGTTAAGTGTCTGAGGCCCGCTCCGAACTCAGGTCCTTCTGACTCCAGGGCTGGCGCTCTACTCACTGCGCCACCTAGCCACCCCCTGCTTGTCATTTCTTATAGCACAATCACATTCCATCACAATCATATATCACAACTTGTTCAGACATTCCCCAATTCTTTGCCACCATAAAAAGAGATACTTTTAAGTATTTTCATACAAATAGGTCCTTTTTTTGGATCTCTTCTGGATATAGACCTGGTAGTTGTATTGCTAGGTCAAAGGTTATACACAGTTTTATAGTTCTCTGGGCATAGTTCCAGGTTGATCTCCAAAATGGTCAGACTAGCCTCCAAGTCTACCAACAGTGCATTAGTGTCCGAATTTTTCCACATCTCCTCCAGCATTTGTCATGTACCTTTTCTGTCATATTAACCAAGCCAATAGGTATGAGGTAGTTCCTCAGAGTTGTTTGAACTTTTATTTTTTTAATCAGTAGTTATTTAGAGCATTTTTTCTTCTGAAAATTGCTTGTTCATATTCTTTGGCCATTTATCAACTGAGGAACGGTTCTTATTTTTATTTAATTTGATTCAGTTCTCTACATATTTGAAAAATGAGGCCCTTATTAAAGAAACTTCCTGTAAAATTTTCCCCCCAGTTTCCTGTTTTCCTTCTAATTTTGGCTGCATTAGTTTTATTTTGCACAAAAACTTTTTCATTCCATGTAATCAAAATTATTTATTTTACTTCCCATGATCCTTTCTATCTTGTTTAGTCATAAACTCTTCCCTTATCTATAGATCTGACAGGCATGTATTTCCATGTTCCCCTAATTTACTTTTATATAGCTCTTATGTCTAAATCTTTCATTCATTTTTATTTTGTCTTTGTACATGGTGTTAATGTTACTCTGTGCCTAGCTTTTGCCAAACTGCTTCCCAGTTTTCCTAACGGTTTTTGTCAATAGTGAGTTCTTGTCCCAAATCTTGTTTCCTTGGGTTTATGAAACACTAGATTACTGTGGTTATTTACTACTGTGTATTATGTACCTAATCTATTCCACCTATCCACTACTTTATTTCTTAGCTAGTATCAGATTATTTTGATGATTACAGCTTTGTAATATAGTGTGAAATATGTAACTGCTAGGTTTCCTTCCTTCACATTTTTTTCATTGATTCCTTTGATATTCTTGACCTTTTGTTCTTACAGATGAATTGTGTTATTACATTTTCTATCACTATACAATAATTCTTTTGTAGTTTGATTGGTGTGTCACTGAATAAGTAAACTAATTTAGATAGAATTGTCACTTCTATTTTATTGGCTCAGCCTACCCATGAGCAGTTGATATTTCTCCAATTGTTGAGATCTACCTTTATTTGTATAGAAAATGTTTTATAACTGTGTTCATGTAATCCCTGAATTTCTCTTGGCATGTAGACTACCAAATATTTTATATTGTCTGAAGGTATTTTAAATGGAATTTCTATTTCTTGCTGCTGGACTTTATTGGTAGTAGAAACAATGATGATTTATGTAAGTTTATTTTATATCCTGCAACTTCGCCGAAGTTGTTAATAACTTCAACTAGTTTTTTCATTGGTTTTCTAGGATTCTCCAGGTATACCATCATCTGCCAAGAGTGATAGTTTTGTTCCCTCAATGCCTGTTTTTATTCCTTAAATTTCTTTTTTTTTTTTGTTAAGAAATCAATGTTTTATTTTCAATCAGCATTTTTCCAACACTATTAGAGCATCTGGGTTTTAAGACCACTCTGTAGTAGTTCCTACCCACTCAGTGGCCTGAGCAGTAGGAGCCGCAGACCAGTCCTCAGTAGCTGGCTGAGCACTCCAATCTTCGGTGGGGAACTGCTGAATGGGCACAGATGGCACCTGTACTCCCTCGGACCAATCAGCCACCTCTGGTTGAGTTGCAGTGAATTCTGGGGCGGGTGCAGTCCATTCACCCTGAAACTCCTCCTTTGTCACTGCCTTCTCAGCTGCGGCCTGCTCTTCCTTTTCAATCTCCTCTGGATCCCTGTAGAAGTAAAAATCAGGCATAACCTCCCATGGGTGTTCCCGGGAGATGGTACCACGCATCCGCAGAACTTCACGGGCCAGCATCCACCACATCAGACCCACAGAGTGAGCTCCCTTGTTGTTACATGGATTGGCAATGTCCACATAGCGAAGTGGGGAGTCTGTGTTGCACAGGGCAATGGTTGGGAGGTTAACATACGATGCTTCAGTCAGAGGCTGGTGATCTGCCCGAGGATCAGTGACCACCAAGAGGCGAGGCTCCCTGAAAGCTGCCTGGATCTGGTTGGTGAAGGTGCCCGGTGTGAAACGTCCAGCAATAGGTGTGGCGCCAGTGGCAGCAGCGAATTTCAGAACAGCTCTCTGGCCAGTGTTCCTGGATGAGATGACACTAACATCAGCTGGGTTTTCAATGGCTACAATGGCACGTGCTGCCAGCAGAAGTTTTTCCCAAGTTCTCTTCAGATTAATGATGTAGATGCCATCACTCTTTCTCTTGTAAATATATTGTTCCATCTGGAAGTCCAGATTGGTGCCGCCCAGATGGGTTCCTGCAGCCAGGAACTTGAGGACATCCTCCTCCTTCATCTGCAGGACATCCAGGGCTCCGGACATTGTGAAAGTTTCCCTTTAAAGTTATGACGGAAACCGAGAACAACGCCGTATGGAACCCTCTTCTGGGCAGTGCGGAAAGGGCTAAATTTCTTATCTTATAGTATTTCTACTACAATATTGAATAATAGTAGTGACAATGGACATCCTTGCTTCACCCCTGATTTTATTCAAAAGACTTAAAGTTTATCCCCATGTGTAATGGAAATGCAAATTTAAAGATCTTCCCTGCCCATAGCATAAGTGCACCTGGAGCCTGTGGTGGGAGGCTTGTTTTTCAGGAAAGCCCACACCTTGATACTTTGTGATTGGGCAGTGGGTCAAGAAGGTTGTTACATTCTCTGAGCCAGGAGAAGGCTATATAAACCCTGAGGAGAGGCTTTGCTTTGGGGCTCACTTTGAGAAATGTTGTGTGATTTGACCAGATGAGACTCTGGGAAGCCGTTGTTGAGAGCCCCCCGGCTTTGAAAACCCAGATGTTGATGCTTCCCTCTCTGGTAACTGTGATTTGGTATTGATATAATGGTTGGACAGTTTGGAAGCCTGTCTGTTTGATCTGTAAGTTCTGTAACTCTGAAGTTTGGGGTGCTGACCTTTTTCCCCTGAACTAGGTAATGTATGTTTGTTTGATTAAAGTAAGCTTGTTAACCCATTTTGAGTTGCTTTCCTTTTGAAAAGCAGATCTAAGAACCTATATTGGCAGCTACCCTGGGGATATTGGGGTGCTTGCTGCTACAAAATGGCGACGAGGGATGGGATCTGCTGAGTAAAAGGAAGGTATGGGGGCTGGGATAATTGTTTGTTTCCCAGTTGTGGTAGCTGTGATTCTGTGGAGCCATGGAGCAGGAGAGAAGAACGGCCTGCATGCTGACTTTGCTGAGCTGAGAGCAGGAATGGTGAGCTGCCTGCATGGAGATCTGTGGAGAAGCCTGGAGCCGCTGCCTTCTGCTGGAGGAGAAGGAACCCAGGAGTTTGGAGTTCAGCCACAGGACAAGATAAGGACTGTGTGGCAAAGCTGGGGCACTGAATGTGTTTCCTTGCTGCATCCCACAGTTTGGGACCCAGGGGGGATGGACTTGTGACTGGTGGGTGGGGTGAAGTGCGATGGACCCCAAAGACCCCACTTTGGTTTTGTTGCCCAGCTCCCTCTCTGAATTTGGAAGCAGGGGCTGGAGCAGTGTTGTGGGAAGGACACCCCCCTCCTCCCAAGAGAACTTTATGTGATAATGCTTTGTATTTTGTGAATTGATGTGAAAATGCAATGTACTTTGTTTAAGACCCAGTGGCCACTTTGGTAACTTTAGATGTACTTTGAAAATATGACTTAAGGGATGGTTAGTGATAATTGAAATGTAAATTGTCTATGCTATGGCCATCCTTAGTAAGACTTTACTGAATAAGGTACTGGTTGTACTTTGAGATATTGTTACAGATAAGAGACTAATTGAGTTAATCAAGACTTTGCCCCAAGAGTGGAAGACTTGTACTTTGAAAACTGATGTAACTAACTGATTGAGTTAACTTAAGAGTAACTATTTTTTGATTTTACTGATAAGTGGACTGAGTTAACATTTGCCCCATGAGTGGAAGACTTGGACTATTGTATTTTGAGATTATATTGTGATTTTCTTATGTACCTGGAAAATGTGACCTAAGAGATGTTTAGTGCTAATTCAAATGTAAATTGTGTATGCTATGGGCATGAAAGATCTTGGGGCCGAATGTAATGGAAATGTAAATTTAAAGATCTTCCCTGCCCCTAGCTTAAGTGCACCTGGAGCCTGTGGTGGGAGGCTTGTTTTTCAGGAAAGCCCACACCTTGATACTTTGTGATTGGGCAGTGGGTCAAGAAGGTTGTTACATTTTCTGAGCCAAGAGAAGGCTATATAAACCCTGATGAGAGGCTTTGCTTTGGGGCTCACTTTGAGAAATGTTGTGTGATTTGACCAGATGAGACTCTGGGAAGCCGTTGTTGAGAGCCCCCCGGCTTTGAAAACCCAGATGTTGATGCTTCCCTCTCTGGTAACTGTGATTTGGTATTGATATAATGGTTGGACAGTTTGGAAGCCTGTCTGTTTGATCTGTTAAGTTCTGTAACTCTGAGGTTCGGGGTGCTGACCTTTTTCCCCTGAACTAGGTAATGTATGTTTGTTTGATTAAAGTAAGCTTGTTAACCCATTTTGAGTTGCTTTCCTTTTGAAAAGCAGATCTAAGAACCTGTGTTGGCAGTCACCCTGGGGATATTGGGGTGCTTGCTGCTACACCATGACAGATAATGTTTACTCTTGGTTTTAGATAAATACTACTTGTTTTAAGAAAGGGTCCATTTATTCCTATGCTTTCTAGTGTTTTTAATAGGTGGGCCCCCAGTCTTTTTCATGATCTACTGTCAGGCCAAAAGTATTCATTCCTATATTTGTGCAATTAATTTTTTGAAACTAAGTGTAATTCTTTACATTTATTCCTAATAAATTTCATCTTTATAGATTCATTCAGCCATTTCAACCTATCAAGATTTGGGTGGGGGGGAATCCTTATTTTGTCATAGAATATATATGACATGAGTTTTCTCAACTTTGTAAAATTTGGTAGAAATAAGGGATTCAGTTCATTTAAATATTAATTAAATTGGACTTTGTGCCCTGTATCTTGATGGGCTCTAAACTGTTTTGCCTGCACACTTCCATGGCACTCTCATTTAATGGCACTCTTACTTCCCACCATACTCCGTAAATAGAAAGCTCCCAACTTCTTTGGAAAGAATGAACCTGGGTCTGGAGAAGAGAAGATGAACTGATAAGACCTAATGATGAATTATATCAATCTCTATTTTAATAAAGTTTGTATTGAAGGTGGAATGGAAGGTGGAATTTTTCTACATAAAATAAGAAAATGAAATGATTATGTTTAGTCCCCCAGCACTAAAAAAAGCACAGGTGTCTGCTGTTTCGAATGAAACAGCTCTTCATAATTTCATTTTTTTAATTATGAAAAAGTGTAATATGTTTTGAAAATAAGGCAATATTTTCACTTATGATGCCAGAGAGAACACAAAGGAAATGTTGAGAATGCCCTGTGGCTTTTATTCTGATAGCTCCTTCCCCCATTTATAAATATTCTTAAATCTCCACTATCTTAATTTTTTAAAAACCCAACAACCTTTCCTCTACTCTCCTACTCCCTTAAGCCATCAAACCATGTTTCTTCCTTTGACTATCAGCTTTCTGGATAAAATAGCCTATGCTTACTGCTTCCACTTTTTTTTTCACCATCTATATGTACATTCTTCTTAAGCTCCTTGAAATCTGACCTCTGTCTTCATCACTCTACTAAATATGTTCTCCAAAAGTCAATCCATCAGTCAATAGACATTTATTAAGCTATGTACCAGGCACACTGTGCTAAGCTCTCAGGATACAAAAACAAAAGTAAAACATTCCCTGCCTTCAAAGGGCTTATAGTATAGCCATGGGGGACATATACATATATAGTATTGTTATATACAAAAGAGATGCAAAATAATTTGAGAATGGGAGGGAGGCCCTAGCAACTGAGAGAATCAGGAAGGATTTCATGTAGAAAATAGCATAAATGAGCTGAGCCTTGAAAGAAAGTAAGAATTGGGCAGCTAGGTGTCCCAGTGAATAGAGCACTGGCCCTGGAGTCAGGAGGACCTGACCTCAAATCCAGCATCAGACACTTAACACTTACTAGCTATGTGACCTTGGACAAGTCACTTAACCCCAACTGCCCTACCTGCCCCCTCCAAAAAAAAAATCGAAAGAAAGTAAGAATTCCCAGAGATGGAGGTGAGAAGGAAATACATGCCAGGCACAGTCAAAAGACAATGCAAATGCACTGAGATGGGAAGAGTATTGTGTATGAAGAGCAAGGTTATGAAAGGAAGGCTTTAAATATACAGGCCTGATCATTTCACCATTCCCGTCTTCCCCCTGCCACTTCAATGTGAGTTCCTAGGAACCCTATTTTTGCATTTATATCCTCAGCACTTAGCATAGTTCCTGACACATAATAAACCCCCATCTAAGGGCATCTAGGTGGCTCAGTGGCCAGAGCACCAGGCCTGGAGTTGAGAAGCTCTAAATTCAAATCTGACCTCAGACACTAGCTGTGTGACCCCTTAATCTCTATTTTCCTGAGTTTTCTCAAGTATAAAAAGGGGATAATAATAGCATTTTCCTCCCAGGATTGTTTTGAGGATCAAATGAGAAAATAATTATAAAGTATTTATTTCAGTATCTAGCATAAAGTAACTACACACATACACACACAAACATATACACATACATAATATATATATGCATACATATACACACATATATGTGTGTTACATAAATATATTATTGTTAAGGAAATCTGGTTGACTTGATTCCTTGCTGGTCAATATCTGACATTTCTCATCATAGGATCATTGACTTATAAATGGAATATACCTTAGAGATTATCTAATATAATGCCCTCATTTTACAGCTGAGAAAACAAGATGAAGCCAAAAAGGGAAATAACTTTTCCTGGCTTTACCCAGGGGATTAGTAGAAATTGTTTAGTAATTTCAGTCTTATCTGACTCTTCATGACCTCTTTGGGAGTTTTCTTGGCAAAGATGCTGGAGTGGTTTTCTATTTTCTTCTCCAGCTCATTTCACAGATTAGGAACAGAGTCAAACAGTATTAAGTGACTTGCCCAGGGTCACACAGCTTGTAAGTGTCTGAGGCCAGATTTAAACTCAAGAAGCTAAATCTTCCTGCTTTCAGGGCTGATACTCTATCCACTGTGCCCCCTAGCTGCCCTAGTCAAAGGGTAGGCATTCAAATCCAAATTGTACAGCTCCAGATAAAGTACCCCTACTTTGCAGGGTGCATCTCCTAAAGTGATCCCTTCCTTCATCACAAAGCATTGGTCAATATGCAAACATCCCATAGTTAAGTTGGTAGTGTAAATTATAAGGGGAATGATAACTGTGTCTTGGAAGGCTTTTTGACTTGTAAAGAAGGTCAGAGAATGAATCTGGGAGGAGAAGTGTGAAAGAAGTTGAGTTAAAACTGAAGGAAAAATAACTTGAAGTAAAGGAGGAGTCAATAGAATATGGAGGAGGAAAAGGATTAAGAAGGGCATGAAGAGGAGGGGGGGTGGACTCCAGGAGGAGAAGGGTGTTGGTAAGAAAAGGTAAGGAAAACAAGCAGGTAAGCCAGGTAAGAGGCTAGTTAGATAATAGACAGTTGAAAGTGGCTGTCAAGTTGTCAAACAGATAAAAAGGGAATTCTGATCACCCTAGGAAGATGACATTGTTCTTATCTGTCTGATAATAGCTGCTTCCATGTCCTCTCCTTGCCCTGCTACAGAAGTGCCCTCTTCTCCCTTTCCATACCTAGCTCTGTGTATAGTGTAAATTAACTCTTCCATTTGTGCTGAAGGGCAGCTAGTGGAATAGTGGATTAAGTGCTGGCACTGGAGTCAGGAAGATCAGAGTTCAAATCCAGCCTCAGACACTTACTAGCTGTGTGGCCATGGATGAGTCACTTAGTTGCTGTTTGCCTCAGTATTCTCAACTGTAAGATGGGGACAATAATAGCACCTACTTCTCAGGATTGCTGAGAGGAACAAATGAGATAATATTTGCAAAAGCACGTAGCATGCAGTAGGTCCTATATAAATGCTTTCCTTGCCCCTTATTTCCCTTTTTCACTTCTGAGAAATGAAGAGAAGAAAGGAAACAAGTACTATTTATGATTCACAGAGACACAAAGTATGAATGCCAGAGGAACATGGACTGCCGGAGGATCGTGATGGATTATGATCATGGCACATGGTCTTTTATTCACTGCTGTGCACCAAGGGCAAAGGGTCACATAAGGGAAAGGAAAATATGGCAAGTTAATAGCTAGTTAAGAAAATGGGATTTGGATTTCTGGACCATGATCTATACTTGACTTGTCTTAATGATAATTTCTTCCCTCAAAATGGTGGAGAAATCAACAACAGGAAACATTATTCTCACCAGCAGGGAGGAACATTGGTTTAAAATGATGGGAAAATGACCACTCCCACCTAGAGTTTGTAATAGAAGACAGGAAAGTCAAGCATATTCTGACATGTATTCTAGATTTTGAGAACAAATGTTAAGGGGTAGGGGCCAGGGGCAGGGAAACGGAAAAGTTGGGTGGCTAGCTAGCACAGTTGATAGAATGGTAGGCCTAGAGTCAAGAAGACATGAGTTTAAATCTGGTCTCACACGCTTACTAGCTGTGTGACCCTGAGCAAGTCACTTAACCCTGTTTGCCTCAGTTTTCCCATTTGCAAAATGAACTGGAGAAGGTAATGACAAATCACTTCAGTATCTGCCAAGAAAACCCCAATGGGATTCAAGTCTGGCCTCATAATTTGACATTTACTAGCTGTGTGACCCTGGGCAAGTCACTTAACCCCAATTGCCTTACCTTCCCCCCCTCCAAAAAAAGGAAAAGAAAACCCCAATGGGGTCATGAAGAAATAGACACAACTGAAAGGACTAAACAACAGAGAAAAGTTATAATCTCATGGACCAAAAGACAAAGTCAATCCAAGAGGGATGGGAACCTCTCATGAACAAAAATCTGAAGACACAGAGACAATTCGGATGAGGAAGAAAAATTAGAGTTGTCTGAGAATAATAATGTAAATAAATACTGAGAGAACTCACCAACCAACTGAGATTTTTAGCAAATGATGTACAGAAAATGTATGCAAGGGCAAGCAAGGGAATGAATACAAAAAGAAGGCAATGTCCAATGAGAAGAGTTTAAGCAGATTAAAAACTCAGGATGAGCTAAGGAATGAACCAGAAAGGCTAAGGCCAATGAAAGGGGATGAGATTGGAAGGCATGATTAGAGTACAACTTATACAAAAAAGATTTGGGGGTTTAGTGAACTGTAAGCCCAATATGAGTCAACAGTGTGGTAAGGTAGCCAAAAATAGCTAATGCAATCTCAGACTGTATTAAGAAAGGCATAGTTCCAAGGAATAAGGAAGTATTCTTCCCATCTCAGACCACATCTGGAGTACTCTGTTCCATTACTGGGCTTTACTATTTAGGAAAGATATTAATATATAATCTTTGATCCAATGACACCGCTCTTCCTTGAACAAAACAATTAATCTCCTAACTCCAGACATTTTCAGTGGCTGTCCTCCATTTCTGGAATCGTCTCTCTGCTTATCTTTTCCTGCTGGCTCCCTTGATTTCCTTTAAGTACAAACTGTAAACCTACAAATCATATTAATATGTCATGAACTAAAAACCTTTCACCATCCTGGCTGCCCTCCCCTGGACTCTTTCCATTTGTCAATGTCCTTCTTAAACCATGGTACCCAGGACTGAATACAACACTCCAGATGGGGTCTGACAATGGCAGAGTATAGTAGGATTAGCACCTTCCTTTTCCTGAGAGCTGCCACATCACACTTCGGACTCAGTAGAATTTGTAATCCACTAAAAACTCCAGACCCTTTTAAAAACAACCGTTATCTATCTACTCCTCCCCTCCCCTCATCTTTTCTTTGAGACGTTAATTTTTTTATACCCAAGTATAAGACTTTAGATTTTTCCCTATGGATTTCATCTGACAAGATTCATTTGAATGCTTCAAGATCCTTTTGAATCTTCACTTTGTCACTCAGAATGTGAGCTATCCCCTCCCTCAGTTTTGTCATAGCAAATTTGAAGAGCATACCATATGTCCTGTTATTCAAATCATTGAATAAAAAAATTAGACTGTGCACAGATACCTAGGGTACACCACAGTAGATCTCCTGCAATACTGATAGCCCACCATTAATAATAGTGACCATTTGGCCAGTTCTAAATCCTTGTAATGTTGTTGTTGTTCTTCTTCAGTCATACCTGACCCCTCATGATCCCGTTTGGGATTTTCTTGGCAAAGATACTGAAGTGGTTTGCCATTTCCTTCTCCAGTTCATTTTACATATTAGGAAACTGAGGCAAACAGGGTTAAGTGACTTGCCCAGGGTTACACAGCTAATAAGTATCTGAGGTCAGATTTGAACTCAGGAAGATGAATTTTCCTGACTTCAGGCCTGGTACGATATCCACTGCACCACCTAGCTATAATTGTATTATTGTTACTCAAATCCATTTCACTCCATCTTTTCTATAACAATTATATGATATGCATTACCAAAATATTTGTTAAAATCTAAATAACCTATCAATAGCATTTCACTTTCCTCTTGAAAAAGGAAATGATATTAGTTTGACATAACTTGTTCTTGATGAAATCTTGAGGCTCTTTGTAATTGTGTTTGCCTTTCTAGATATTTGCCAACCATCTCTTTAATAATCCTTCCTAGAGTTTTCACAGGACTAGAAATCAAACTCACTGGCCTAGAGTATTCAGGCTCTCTTTTCTTCCCTTCTTTGAAAATCAGGACATCTGTCCTCCACTCTTTTGAAGCCTCCTGTTTCCCATAAACTTTCGGACACCACTGACAGTGGCTCAGCAATCACATTTACCAATTTTTTTCAAGGCCTGAGGATGCAGTTCATCTGGCCTGAGTGACTTGAATTCATCAAGGGCAGATAGGTGGTCTCTTACTATCTCCTGACTTATCCTGAGTATCAGTTCCGTGTTAGTAATTTTTGTTCTGTCATTTCCAGATAAAAGGTAATTCTCCCATGCAGAGAAAACAGAAAGAAAATGTGAATTGAGGTCTGCCTTATCAGTTCTCATAGTCTCATCCATCTTAGGCAAATACATGGGATGATCCCTTCTTTGATCTTTTGCTCCCAATATAACTTTTAAAAAGCCCTTTTTGTTGTCCTTGACTTCTGTCAAAAGCCTCAGCACATTCTGAGCTTTAGCATTCCAGAAATCAATTTTACAGGTCTGCACACACATTTGTATTCACCCTCTGTAACCTGTCTTTGCTTCCATCTTCTGTATGTGTCTTTTAAAAAATTAAAGTTGGTTGGTAAATTCCCTATACACAATATTGGTCAAAGGACCCATTTTCCCCCTTTGTTACCTTATATGTCTTAAGAATTTCATCCTTTAACATCTCTCATCACTCCTGGGTTGATTTCTCCTGAAGCATTTTATTCCATGGAATCCTACCTATCTTCCTTGTGAACCCACTGGAATCTGCTTTTCTAAAATGTATGCCCAGTTTTCCTCTCCTCTATCATAAATTGTAGGATGGAATGGTCATATTTGCTTCTAAGGTTCTCATCACTATCACCCCAGAATAGAGTTGCCCCTTATTGGTTCCTTCCCCTTTTGAAGGCTGAAATTATGACTAAAGAAATTCAAGAAGTTATTAGCTACTTTACTTTTGGCAGAGAAAGAAATCTCTAGCAGATGTCTGGATAATATGCTAATATGTCATGCCTTTCTCCCAGACTCACGATCCATCACCAGGCTCCTCATCTATTTCTTCTTTCCATTCAGGTGGTCTGTAGTATACCTCAGTGACAAAATCATCTCTACTGGTCACTTCTTTGACCTTTATTCAAATAGTCTCCATCATTCTCCCCTCTTCAGATTCATGCATTTCTTCAAGCATACCTCATCCTCACACCCTTTTGCCTATCTTTTGAATAATATAATATAACCATCCAGACTTATGGTCCAGTGATGCATTTCATTCCACCAAGTCTCAGTGATACCTAGAAGGTCAAATGTGCACATTGTTTGTCAACTAAACTTTCAGCATTTGTCTATAAACAACCTTAGGCCATAGATTTTACCTCTGTCTCTTTTCTTAGGTTTTGTCTCTGTGAATTTCTGGGTGTCTGAGGATGTGTTCTTCTTCTTTCTTTTTTTTCCACTTAAGTAATAAAAATTTATTGAGAACTCCTGGGATAGCTGTTATCTCCTCCTGGCCTTGGAGTGAAACCAGCTAGAAAGGAAATTACTGAGAAATCACACAGTCCTTATACCCCAGGCCTCCAGCAAAATATGGGGTGGGGGGGTTAGGGAAAGGAATATCTGTCAGTCTTCATTTATCCAACGAGTGGGGAAGGGATGGTGTGATGATGGAGGAAAGTCACATGATGGTGGGGTGAGAGAGGTGGACCCATCTGCCGGCTCATCCAAGACTAACTCAGGGAGGAAGAGATCAGCTTTCTCTTGAGGTCAGGAGGACGTCTCTATTTCTTGCCCTTGATAAGGCTGTCACTTCCTCGAGTGAAGCTTTCATCCTGCAAGTTCAGCCCAAGGTTGTCAGCAATGAGATAGATTCGGTTCTGAGATGTGGCGATGGTCTTGGAGATGTTCTGTGCAGCTCGGATCTTCCGAAGTTTGATGTAGCCAGGGTTCTTGCTCAGGGCTTCCTCGAGCATTTTGGCAGCCTCAGCTTCACCCTCAGCTTGGACGATCTTTTGCCGCTGCTCCTGTTTTGCCTTTTCCACTAGAAACTGAGCCCTCTGGGCCTCCTGCTGGGCCACTTGGTTGGCCTCCACTGCAGCTGTGTACTCTCTGCTGAAGCTCAGTTCTGTGATGGCCACATCGTCCAGAATGAGGCTGAAGCCCTTGGCCCGCTCTGTCAGCTCTCGCCGGATCAACAAGGACACCTGGGCGCGCTGCGTGATCAGCAGCTGTGAGGCATTAAACTTGGCCACCACACTCTTGAGCACCTCGTTGACAATAGAGGGCAACACACATTCCTCATAGTCCAACCCTAGGCGCTGGTACATGCTGGGCAGCTCCAGGGCATTGGGTCTGGAGAGCACTCGAAGGGAGATGTTCACCATCTGAAGGTCTTTGGAGCCTGTGGGAAGAGATCTTGAGGGGCGGGGCACAAATGTCATAGATGATGGGGTACTGGAACCAGGGGATCCTGAAGTGTAGTCCTTCTGCGAGGATGGTCCTGTTGTACACCCCCAATTCGGTTAAAGAAAATGTCTCTTGCCCACCTTCCACAGTGAACACGGACTCTCGGACTCCGTAGTCCACGGCCCCGCCCCGAGCAGCAGCTTCAGCGCTGTGCCCATGCCTCGGGGCCCGGCAGGCAGCCGCCCCGCGAAGTCCTTCAGGTTCTGGGCCATGTCTGCTCCCAGGCGCCGCGACGGGGAACTAGGCCGGGGATGCCGACCGCTTCTCCCCTTGCCCTCCGCAGTCCCCGGCCCAGCCCTGGCCAGTGATGCCTCTCCCAGGATCCGCACCCCTCACAGGAGGCTCCGCTACCTGCTTGGCTCCTCCCAGGAGAAAGGCCTTCTTTCTTTTTGAGGATATTCCCTAACCTTGTTTGTGGTCATGGATCCCTCTGGCAGTTTGGTGGAGCCAATGGGCCCCTTCTGACAACAATTTTGTTAAATGCATAAAATAAAAATATATAGGACTACAAAGGCAACAAATTTATTTTTCTCCCATCCAAATTCATGGACCTCTTTTCCCTGAAATCTATCCATCAATTCCTACTTAGAGAATCTAAATTTGGGGATATATACTGGCAGCTTGCTCCGGTCCTCCTACCCCTTGTATCATGTTTAGTTTAAAGTCCTTTAGATTAGATTTGCAACACATCTGGCAAATACATTCTTGCCAGCCTTTGTTAAGTATATTCTATCTTTGACCAGGAATCTGTCAACTTCATATTGCAAGCCATGATCCAGAAATGCAAATCTTATTTTTGGACAATACTTTCTTAGTGAGTTGTTCGCTTGCTAAGTTTTTTTTTTTTTCATATGTCTCTTTTGCCTTCAAGACAACAGTGAGAAAAATGTATCTCATGCCCCTATGGTCTTTAGTTTCTTGTCCCAAACTTCATAAGAGTAGAAAAAAATTTTAAGGTTCCTCTGGATAGTGCATTTTGGTCCTCATGAATCCTCAGAAGTGAGTAGCTGCCCTCCATTTTGATAAGTCATGGGAGGTTCTCTGCTATGTCTTGGACACTTGCCACTGGAAGACAATAGATAACTCTGTTGTTAGGTCTACAAATAGCTGCCTTGGGACCTACCCTGGAGCAGGGAATAGCTGACTCTTCCCACCCTCTCCCCCTTAGTGGATGAACTCATACCTGATAGTTTCTGTGGCTCTTTATTATAACATTTTGGGGAGAAAAAGCAAGCAGCTTCTTCCTAAGAGTATCTAGCTCTTTCCTCTTGAGGAAGAAACTCACATTTGATTAAGTTCAAATTGTTTATTAATTAAGTTCAAATTGCCCTCCTTTCATTTTACCTGTATAAAATTCTACCATACTCTTCATACTGATGAGAATTATCTCCCCTCTTCCACCTCAGATGTTTTTTTCTCCTATAGAAGGCTTGCATCTGTTTCCTTTAGGGATCATTCATTCTCCCTAACATCCTGGAGTGTGGAGAGACAATTTTCAGGTCCCTTTAACTTCTCTAGGACAAAAATCAGGGTAAACTTGGAACACAGGTAACATCCCCTCAACTATAGCAGAAATACAAATATAGGCATAGCATACTCAATGCAAGCCACTGTAGAACTTCCTCAGTCCTCCACAATGGTTGAGGTTCTCAGTCTTGTTTCTTGAAACTACTTGTGGATCTTTACATATCAACCCTACACACCTTAAAAGTCTTTAAAGCCTATTATCACTTCTAAATAACTCAACAATCCCACTCAAATTCCTTTTCTTTGTCTCAACAATTCCACAGCCAAAGACAGACTTGCTTCCCCTTAAATTTAACCAATTAGTCATTTTTCAGTAGTGTCTGACTCTTTATGACCCTATTGGGGGTTTTCTTGGCAAAGATACCAGAGTGTTTAGCCATTTCCTTCCCCAACTCATTTCACAGATGAGGAAACCGAGGCAAACAAGGTTAAGTGACTTTCCCTTAGGTCACACAGGTAGTAAGTGTCTGAGGCCAGATTTGAACTCATGTATTCCTGACTCCAAGCCCAGTGCTCTGTCTACTGTGTCTCCTAGTTGCCCTAGTCTAACCAATATCCCCTCTCTTTTATCCATTTCTCTACTCATCAGTTAATTCTATTAATGTTTTTATCTGCTTACTTCATTCATTTCACCTTATCTTGTCTTACCACCTAGCTTCTCCTTATCCTTCTTGAGTTTTCCTTCTCAGGTATGACTTCTTAGCATTCCTATGTTACTTAATTACTTACTTAGCATTAGTAGGCACTATGCTAAATTCTGGGGATACAAAAAAAGACAAAAACATGATGTCTGCCTTCAAAAAGTTCATGTTCTGATGAGAGAGACAAAATGCAAATAACTATAAATACATGATGTATACAGTATAATCAGAAGGCAATCTCAGAGGGTAAAGCACTGATAATTCAGGGGCAGAGATGTGTGGAGGGGTAAAGGCCTTTTGCATAAGGTAGTATTGGAGCTAAATCTTAAAGGGAGTGAGGGAATCCAGGAGGCAGAGGGGAGGTGGCAGAGCATTCCAGGTATGGGGCCAGGGGTGGGGATGGGGTTCAGATAGGGAAAATTACATAGTCTGGAGACAATATAACATTTGAGTGATAGCAAAAAGATCAGTATTTCTGGATGATGGAGTACATAAAAGGGAGTAAAGTATAAGAAGTAAATGCTCAGGTAGCTAGGTGATGCAGTGGTTAGAGCACAGGATCTGGAGTCAAGGAAGATTCATCTTCCTGTATTCAAATCTGGCCTCAGACACTTACTAGCTGTGTGACTGTTTCTTCATCTGTAAAATGAGCTGGAGAAGGAAATGGCAAAACATGGACATGACTAAACAACAATAACAGAAAATGAAAGATGGCCCAAGCAGACCCCTGGGGAACATTCATGTTTAGTGGGCATGGCCTAGAAAAGTAGGCTAAGAAGGATCAAGTAGAAGGTGAACCAGAGAGAGCAATGTTAGAAAAACCTGAAGAAGAGAGAGCATCTAGGAGAAGAGAGTGACCAACAGTGTCCAAAGCTAAAGAGAGGTCAAAAAGACAGAAGTGGTCAGCAGGGATGGTTTGTGCCAAGTGTGCTCTGGAAGGGCAAGTAGAAGGCAAACATCGCTTTGACAAATGGTGGATTTGGATGCAATGAGCTACCAGACAACATTCAGTCATTTGAGTGAAATGTTTACAATATTAAAAATTATTATTAAGACCTTCCATCTATTTTGTATTCATCTATTGATTCACATGCTGTCTTCCTCCATTAGAATGTAAGAAGACAAAGACTGCTTTTTTGTTTTTGTTTTTTTTTTAATCTTAGAACTTAAGCACATTTTTAAAATGTTCACTGGTTCATTGGGCACTGTATTTGGGTGCCAGGGATATTTTTAAAAATTTTAAGCTAGAGAACACATATTCCTTTTCCTAAAGAAACTTATAATTTATTAGGGGCATAATACAGAAACATAGATTAGATTATGCACAATATAACATGAAAAATTCCAGACAAAATACTATAAGAGAAGCAGATAAATTAAGGGATGAAAAGCTGCCAGGGGATTTAAGTGGCACCTAGAGCACTGGATTTGGAGCCAGAAAGACTTGAGTTCAAATATAACCTCAAATACTTACTGTCTGTATGATCCTGGGCAAGTCACTTCACCCTGTTTGCCTCAGTTTCCTCATCTATAAAATGAGCTGGAGAAGGAAATCGCAAACCACTTCAGCATCTTTGCCAAGAAAACCCCAAATGGGGTCCCAAAGATTTGGATACAATTGAAATGAATGAACAACAATCACAGTGACTTAAAGATTGGGCCATTCTCTTGCTGCCCCTGGTGGTTGAGTGCATGTTGAGACAGGGGATAATCCATGGATAGTTTAAATGGAATGAGACGTTGCAAAGAGGCAAATTTAGACTTGACATAAGGAAATACTACAATCCCTAATAATCTAAGATATCCAAAAGTGCAACAGACTATCCCACGAGGTAATGAGTTGCCTCTCACTGAAAGTTCTTCTTCAACCAAAGGCCTTCTCTATATGGGTTTGACATACTGGTGGGTTGTGCTGGGGGATTCTTCTTCAAATATGATCCCTTCTAGATCTAGAAGATGTGGGAGATATTGACATTTTGGTTAATTTAGTATGGAGAAAAGAGTGAAAGATAAATTTTGCAAATAGACCATAGATGATCTCTAAGATGTGTTCCAAGTCTAAATCTTATAAGTCCTATGTTCTACATAGAGGTGTCAAACTTATGGCCTACTAGGTTCATAATACTTCCTAGTGTAGGCTGAACTAGAGTAAATTACAACTGGGAAATATTTGACAAAATAAATAATGTTAGAGATAAAATAAATGTCATAGATAATATAACATTTATTTGTAGTTTTCTAAGTTGTTATATGGCTGCAGGGATCCATATTGAGTTTCACTCCATCCTGCTCCTCTCTAAATGAAGTATTTCATTAATATTCTTTTACTATGCTTCTGATTTCCATTTATCTTTACTAGCTAAAATTTGCACACACTGGACATTTAGAATTCTGTGCTTAATTGACATCTCAGACTACTTTGGTCATACCTGTTAAGGTTTCAAATCAACTGTACTCTTTCTTGTGGTGTTTCCCTCTAAGATCCTTCTGTGTCCCATTTGAAGACATACTCTCCTTTGTCATTAGTGCGCTGGAGTATGGTGAATTAAAAGCTTTCCAATTCTGTTCTTAGTCCCAAACTTTACTCCTGTGTACCAATAGTGAAAAGGCCCTGGGTCATCATGTTTAACATGATTGAAACATAAGGAGGGTAAAATCGAATGATTGCAATTCTGCAGAAGCTCTTTGACTTTCCACTTGAGTAAGTGGCAGAGTAATTCAGGGTTGTAACTTGAATGCCATATAATGAAAGGAATGTTCTTTGTTTCCATTTGCTTGTTTTATGTTCTTAGAGTAGAAGAGATTTCTGCTATTACGGCAAAGCCCATTGAGCTGTATGCATAAACACAACTATATACTGTACAGAATTAAAGATATTTTTGTAGGGAACTTGGGTATATTCAAACAAATGCCCCTAATGTCCAAAGTTGTGTAATTATTGCGTGTTTTAGAATCTTTCTAATTTACTTACATTGCACATCAGCTGACTTCATAGAATATGAATGCCCAATAAACTCTCTAGCATCTCAGAAAGAAATACCACCCAAAAAGTGAATACAGAAAATTTCTGCTGATTTGAAGATTGCTTGTCCAACTTGGAGATTTTTCAGGAATTTACCATTTTGGCCACATCATTGCCCATTATGTCAGCTACCCTCTTGTACAGGAGAAGGAAAAAGAATGAGAAACCCCCCCCCCAAGTCTTACAGGCAATTAGGTGGGCACTGGACCTGGAATCAGGAAGACCTGAGTTCAGATGTGGCCTTAGACACTTTTTAACTGTGTGACCCAGGGGAAGTCACTTAACTTCTGTTTGCCTCAGTTTCCTCACCTGTAAAATAGGGATAATAATAACAACTACCTTTGGCATCAGATATTAGTTGTGAGACCCTGGGCAGGTCATTTAACTTCTGTTTGCCTCAGTTTCCTCACCTGTAAAATGGGGATAGTTGTAAAGATCAAATGACATCACTGTAAAAGGATTGACACTATGACAGAAGGAGTGAGCACTACGTAAATGTTAGTTACTACCACTATTATTATTATTATTAAAATAGTTCCAGCCTTCAAGAAGTTTACAGTCTAGATGAGGGAGACGTGTATGTTTATATGTATATACAATATAGACAAAGTAATTGGGGTGGGGGGAGGTACAGCCAGTGGGGATCAGGAAAAACTTAATTTAGGAAGTAGTGCTTGGGATACAGCTTAAAGGAAACTAAGCCTCCTAAGAGACTGAAGTGAGGAGGGATGGCATTTCAGGCAGGGGGGACAGCCAGTACAAAATTAAGGAGGTGGGGGATGGAATGTCATGAATGAAGAATAGTAATGAAACTAGTTTGGCTGGATTGGAATGCACATAGAGGGGAATAATAGGTAATTCTGCAGAAAAGGTAGATTGTAGATAGAAAAATCTTCTTTAGGGGTGGCTAGGTGGCACAGTGAATAGAGCACAAGCCCTGGAGTCAGGAGGACCTGAGTTCAAATCCAGCCTCAGACACTTAACAAGAAACTAGCCATGTGACCTTGGGCAAGTCTCTTAACCCCAATTGCCCTACCTTTCCCCCTCCATAAAGCAAAACAAACAAAAAATAAAAAGAAAAGAAAAATCATCTTTAAAATTCTCTAAGAATAATCTGAAGTATTTGGAAAGGCCAAAAATTTGCCTGAGCCTGTTATCAGAAAGACCCTTAAGGTTCATCAGGAAGAGCACAGAAGAAATGTACTCTTTTAGCTAAAAATGTTCATTTGACTTTATAATTTTAATTAAATTAGCACTTTAATTCAGTTTTTCTGATTACTTTTTGCTTAACCAAATGAAATTCATCTCTGATTTCTTGCCCAATTCCCCAAAGGATTTAAAAGTCACCAGGGTCTTCTAATAATCCTCATCTGTATTTCTTACTAGCCAAAGTAATTTAGTCTCCAAAACTGTATCTTTGTGAAGTTCCTTGCACAGAGTAAATGCTTAATAAACCTTTGTTGCACTGAATTAAATTTTGAAAGAACTTCATTAATCCCACTTTCTAAATTATCAGAAAGTCCTCATTACTGTTCACTTTGGGAATCTGATCCATAGAAGGTATGAGAGTCATATGATGGAAAGAGTCATAGAGCCTGGAAGACAGATAAACACAGCACACAGGAGGACTGTGAGCACAGGTTCACTCTTGATCTGGTCAGACAGGGAAGATGCTAAGAAGGGGTTAATAATCTTATCTTATTGTAGTCCAGTTTTCTCAGAAGAGGATTGCTGATAATGGGAGGACAAACTTCTACAGCATTCCGTAATCACCCTTCTCACAGGGGCCAGCAAGAAGAGGGGGGGCGCAACTACCCCTATGCCTCAATGGGGTCAGTCGAGATAGGCACAATTTGTGCATCCCCCTAAATCCCCTCAAACATCGATGGGGGCCAGTTGAGACAAACAGAGATTCCCCCCAAGCCTTGATGGAGGTCAATCAAGGCACACAGCATTCCAGCTTCTGCATCCAACCCTAAGGTTTCCCATTCACTGACCAATGCCCACCTGCTTTATAGGGGCAATAGACAAAGGAGGCACATTGCCAGCAACAGCCTCACAAGTTTACATCACTCCATTCCTGTATCTCACTGTGCAGCTGCAGTGGATGTTTATATTATTTATCATTATAGAGTGCTACACAAGCGTGGTGGAGATGTTTTGAATCATTGTTGAAACTCATATCTAAAACCTAGGAACAAAAGATTGTTATGGCTATGGATCCTGGGAATCTGAACTTTAAGAAATAATAACAAAAATCCACTTAACACACGCTATTCACCTTACTTATAGGGCCTCAGCAAATCACTTCATATCTCTGGGTCTCAGTTTCCCCATCTGTAAAAAGAGGGAATGGACTAGATTGCTTCTGAGATTCCTTCCAGCCTTATATATCTGTGTACATAAGGGCCTCCCAGATCTCCATCCCAAGCCCTGGAGCCATTAAAACCCAGCAACTACTTCTGCGGGTGCTCCATCCCCTACAGCAGCTGCAGCTACAGAACACACAGAGAAGGTCCTGGACACCAAAGCTTTGGCGCTGTCTGATGAGGGGATGGGGAAAAAAGAAGCCTTTATAGAGTGCTTATTGTGAGCCTGGCACTGTGCTGTGCTTTTTACAAATATCTCATTTCATCCTCACAACTCTGCAAAGTATATGCTATTATTATCCCTGTTTTTGTTTGTTTGTTTTGCTGTGGTTGAGGCATTTTTCACTTGCATCCAACTCTTCGTGACCTCTTCTGGGGTTTTCTTAGCCAGAAGTACTTAAAGTCAAGTGCAAGTTATGAAAAACAAACTTTCTCCTCTAGAATTTTGCCTCAGATTGATAGTAATTCTAAACGGAGCTGATTAGACTCTGCTGGTCCTAAGTGTACTGTATTGCCCTAAGAGGGCAGGACTGTAACTTGAAATAAGGAACCCAATCACCCCAAATGATTAAACAAATAAGAAAGCACCTCTAGTCAAGGAGAGTAATCACTTGCTCATTAGTGTGATTTAAGTCCGTATGTTTTGCTGGTGCTAGAATTAGTCACATTTTACATTTTGTCTGTAATTGCAGAAAGACTTTGTACCCTGATAAAGGAATTTTGTGGATCTCATCCACACACATGACCAGATGAAATTCACCCTTCACTTTTCCCCTAATTTCTGACTTAGTTTTCACACATAGCTAACCGCTTTTCTGTGTGTCCTTCATAAAGACTTCAGAGATGATTTAAGCCCTGGAAGAGGTAACACTTATTTATACATTTATGCCTATAATTGACAAAATGAATATTATGGGTATTTGTTATAGGGACATTTGCCCTTGCTGTCCTCTGGGACTTGGAATGCTGTCCCTCCTCACTTCTTCCTATTAGATTTTCTGTCTTCCTTTTAGATCCAGCACAAGTATCACCACCTACAGGAAGTCTCTTCCTGTCTCTCCAGATGTTAGTGTCTCCTCGAAGATTCTCTTCTATTGGTTCTGTATATATCTTGTATGTAACTATTTATATATACATGTCTCCCCATTCAAATATAATCTCATATAGGGAAAGAAGGATTGTGGTTTTTTCCTTTGTATCGCCAGTACTTAGCACACAGTAAGAATTTAATAAATGCTTATTAATAACTAATTAAAATTATTAATTATTATAGATCATAATTTACCATTGTAATAATTATATATTTATTTATTATAACATATATTGTTATATAGTTATAATTGTATATAGCATATAATTATAAATTATAATAGTATATAGAATTATATATCATAGAATTATAATTACAAGTTATAAATATAATTATTCATAAACAGAAATAATATTATTTATAAATATATAATTTTATATAATATATGAATTATAAATAGAAATATTATGAATTAATGAGGTAATTCCTTCCTTCTGTGATTATCTCCAGTGTATCTCAAATATAGTTTGTTTATATAACATGCCTGCCTCTTTTCTTCCCTCCCCCCCCATTAGACTTCTAGCTTCTTGAAGGAAGGGACTTGTGTGTGTATGTATTTTTTTTGCCTTTCTTTGTATCCTCAGGGCTTTGCACAGTGCCTGGTACATAGTAGATAATAAACAAATGCTTATTGATTTGACTTGTTGATTGCTTGATGAAGGCATAAGAAGCAAGTTCCATCAAAATTCAAAGTTTTATATTTCTATAGAACTAGAAGCTGAGATTATGTACTTGAATCTGATTTTGCCTGAACCAAAAATGGACAAAAATCTTAAAACTAAAAGGGATCTGGGAAATCATCTAGTCCCTTCTCAACTCAACAAATATTTATCAACATATATTAAACACCACCTACATTTAAAGCACTGTACCAGGTTCTGGGGCTCCAAAGACAAAAAGCAAAAAAGGTTTTGGCCTCAATGGGCTCACATCCTATAGGAGGGTAATGGAGGAGGGGCACAACATGCAAACAAATGAGCAAAGGGAAGGTAATTTGAGGTGGGGAGAGCATCCACGATTTGGGGGATTAGAAAGGCTTCACCTAGAAAGTGACACCTGAGTTGCATCATGGAAGAAACAAAATGATTCTAAAAGTTGGAGGTGAGGAGGGAGGGCCTTCCAGGTGTGAGGGATTGCCATACAGGGACGTGGTATTAGAACGTCATGGAGTTCCTGGATCACTCAGGAAGCTATATTAGGTGGTAGCAATGTAGTTGCAATGGTGGAGTAGTTGAGGAGTTCTTGAACAAGGGCAAAATTTCTGGAACCAAACCTTATGGACATGATGGCGTAATTCCTGGACAAAAGCAACTTCCTGGACCCATACTTAATCATGCTTTCTGGAATCCCACCATTCCTGCAAGAACACATCAACCCTGAAACTTCCCCATCCTCAATGTCCTCTGCCCCTGGGACTTCTCCCTTCTTTTGGTTGGAGAGAGTGCCTTTCAGATACTCCATTTAAGGAGAATGTCCAGGACAGTCATCTCATCACTTCCCACCTGGCTACATTCCTGGATGTTATCATGGCCCCACCACAGGAACATCTCCCAACTTTTCAACTTCTTTTTATTTGTTGTCTCCATATTAAATTGTATTATAAGTTCTTGCTCTCAGTAGCCACTTAATAAATGTCTAGTGACTATTGATCTCCTGAATTCTTGGACAAGACTGAGCACCTAGACAAGATGGAGGAGATCTAGGACCAAGGTGGAGACCCATCCAAAATGGACAACCATTATGAAGGAGCAAACCTGAATGTTGCTTGTCACTAGTACTATGAGTATGTGGATTATATTTTCTAGGGGGAAGATCAACTCTCTAGTGACCTTGAGTGCTTTCACTTTGTAAGGGGCCTCAAGCATTGGGTCTTACTATATGCCTAGAGAACTGATGGTATGTGAAGAAGATGGGGTTCACTGGAAGAATGGGCTGCTTGACTTTGTTTCCTCTTAACAGGGATATGGTAGAATCAACTTGTACAGGCTCAAGAGCTGACTGTTAAATTTTCAGTGTGAGGATTTACACTCTCAAGTAGGTAATACTTATGAATCAAACTTGATTTATTGTTATGTTGATAGACATAGGGTTTCTGTCTTACTGTCAATTTTTGGAGTGTATAGACATAAGAAAGTTATGGGAAAATGTTAATAATGCAGATTAAGCTTTAAAGTATATCACATTTCTAAGAGCCGGTTGTTAAACATTTACCAGCACAACTTTGCTTCTGGACTTGTGATCTCAATGGTGTAGGAAGCTTCCTGGTGAGGAAATTCCCTCTACTAAAGCATATCATCAACATCTGTGCAACTTAGAATCTTAGAGATCTACCTGGGGTACTTCCCAGGTTCGCACAAAGAACATGTTTCAGAAGCACGGTTTAAATCCAGATTTTCTTGTTTCTGAGGTCAGAACTCTATCAACTACTTCATTTGTCCTCCTATTCTTGATTATTTAATAACTCTGAGTCCCTCCCTTAGGGGAGGGGTAGTGGGTTGGACACCTAGGTTAGTATTATGAGTCTGGGGGACCATGTAGTTCCCACCCAGGCCCAGCAAAAAGATGATGGTGAGTTGTCTTAACTGTTTATGATCTCAGGCCATAAATTCTTCTGTATTTTCCAGAGAGTGAAATAAAGTCTATCCCATAGTTAATGTATTGTTACCCTGAGTCCTTGCATGTGAGCTAAAGGTCCTTGACATAGGCTAAATTCTGATGTTTCCAGGGGAAACCCTTGGTGGGGATATAAGCAATAGGGTATTATTAGTAAAGCAAATGCCTCAAGATTGAATTTTCTGTATAAACTTAGTGTTGTGCTTCTAGACAATGAATTGCATTTAATTCTACAGTTAGTTAAAAAGGAATTCCAGAAACTTTGGGTAATATTCTCAATGTTATACAAATACTTAATAGTTCAGACAGGGCTATAACTCAGATTTCCTGACTTCTAGGTCAATGTTTTTTCTACTGCACACCCTGACTAAAAGGGCATATCTTTGAGACTGGATTTTCATTCTTTAAAATGCTACAGGGGGAAAGATTGATTCAGTAACTGTCTTATTATAGATTTTTGGAGTGTGAAAATGCGGGGGAATTCTTGACCTAGGATTCTATCAATCAGTCACAATAAAAAGTAATACCTCAGTTATCCAGCAGGGGGCAATGGGATACATAGGAAAGCATCCAGTAGCCAAAAAAGCAACACATTCTTGACAGCAGAAAACTCAATTTGTCTTTTATTCAACTGTGCTCTGATTCAGGAAACTTTCCATTCCTATGTGAAAGCAGAACTATCTGTAATGGGTAGTTTATCTAAGGATCTCAATAAACAAGAACAACAGACCAGATCTAGTAAGATTAAATATGATAGAGATTAATATAAAGTCCTACTCTTAAAGTAAAACAAAAGTTAACTGCACAAGTACAGGATCTGAGAGTCATAACTGGACAAAAGTCTGTGTGAGAAAGAGCTGAAAGCCTTACTACACTGTGAAATTAGCATGAATAAACAATGTGATATGGCTGCCAAAAAAGTGAATGCAATCTGTCTAGCACTGGGGAGGCAATAGGAACATCTGTATTCTTCTCTTGTCAGATAACACCTGGAGTATTATTTTACAGTTCTGGACCCTACATTTTCAGAAAGACACTGACAAGCTTCCAGGGAAGGAGCCAGAGGAGGAGGATGGTGGAGGTCCTTTAAATAATGCCATAAGAGGATGAATTAAAAGAAAAAGAAAAGATTTGGGGTAGGGAAGGGAGTGAAAGAAGGGGAAAGAGTAGGGAAGGGGAGGGTAACAATTAAGTATTTCAAAAGTAAAACCAGTAAAAAAAATTTTTTTAAGTAAATTCCCCCTTATTAGAAGCCTTTAAGCCAAGACTGGATATTCACTTTCTGAGCATGTTGTAGAGAGATTTCTCGGTCAGATATAGGCTGTACTAGATGATCTCTGAGATCTCTTCCAACTCTGAAATTCTGTGAGCTTACAAAACCATCTTAGTCATGAATCATAAGTAGCACATTAGATATTGTTGGAATTTGAGTCAGAAAGGTGTGAGTTCAAATCCCACTTCAGATACTTGTTAGATGTATGACCCTGGACAAGCCACTTAACCTGTTTGCCTTAGTTTTTTTCTTCCTTTTTTGTAGGGCAGTTGGGGTTAAGTGACTTGCCCAAGGTCACATGGCTAGTTTTTGTGTTAAGTGTCTGAGGCCAGATTTGAACTCAGGTACTCCTGACTCTAGGGCCAGTGCTCTATTCACTGTACCACCTAGCCACTCCACCTTAGTTTTTTTTCATCTGAAGATAATAATCATCTATCTATCTCCCAAAGTTGTTGTGAGAATCAAATGAGATAACAATTAGAAAGCATTTCGCGTGATGCCTGCCACATAGTAGGCATTTTATAAATGTTGACTATTATTATTATTATGCTATTAGTTATCAGTGCTAGAACTCAAATCCAAGTATTCTGACCCTTATTTTTATGATCTTTCCACTAGGTTTCACTGGACTCCACTGCCTCTGCATTGAACATGTGTCTTATGTCCTCATCTTACCTTTTAGTTCCTTTCTAGAGTGTGGAAAAGGAGCAGAAGCCTATTGCCTTTGTCAACTCTGCTTAGAGGCCTAAGAATTTGCCTCCCATATCTGTGCAGGTCATTACTGAATTTTAGTTCTTGGACAAAATGAACTCTTTCTTCTCAGACTTGTCATAGTACTTTCTTTATGCCTCTCTGGTACACTTATTCCATTCAATTTGAGAACATCTAGAAGAAAAGTGACCTAATCAGTAGTGGGTAGTAAATGTTTAACAATTGGCTCCAAAAAGTAATGTATCGTTTTAGTTTACTATTCATTCTAACATTTTCTCCATCGCTTTATTAAGTGTAGACCTCAGAAATTGGTAAATGCTACGCCTTGTTTTGTTGATTGTCTAAACTTAACAAAGGGCTTTCAAAGCTCCCCATGTATGATGACTGCTGTCTTATTCATTTCTGCATTCCTCAGTGCCTATCACAGAGTTTTAAAGTAGTAGATTTTAATTGTTTCTTAAAATGTCAAAATGAACGTCAAAAATCAAATTGAATCCAATAAGAATTGATCATTTTTGAATGCTAAATCAGAGTATATAGTGATTCCAAGAAAGGAGGATAGAAACAATGACTTTATGTGTTCTGAAAAATAAAAATAAAGGGTCATGTTCATGTTCCAAATTGCGTGGCAGCTAATGGCTTGACTCCTAGATGTTTACTGATCTCTGGCCTCTAAGGAATTTATTGTTTAGTCATAACAAAAAGCATTCATTCCAGTCCATATATTTTAGCTAATTAGCCATAACTACATTTCACATAAGACTTTCTCCATGGTGAATTTTAATATTCAGCAGGAGAGTAGACGTTGCATTACTTTAAATTGGATTTGCTAATTTAATTGCAGATTGTAATTGTTTAATTACTCTTGAAATGAAGATCTTAGACTACATCAATGATACATAGAATGCATGAAATCCAATCCAACAACCATTTATTAAGTACTTGCTAGTTTCTGTTGTTGTTATTCAGTCATTCAGTCGTGTCCAACTCTTCATGACCCCATGGACCATAGCACGACAGGTTCTTCTAACCTCTACTATCTCTCAGAGTCTGTACAAATTGATATTCATTGTTTCCGTGACACTATCTATCCATCTCATCCTCTGCTCACCCCTTTTCCTTTTCCTTTCATTCTTTCCTAACATCAGGGTCTTTTCCTTTCTTTCCTGTCTTCTCATTATATGGCCAAAGCTTAAATACTTTAGTTAAATACTTAAATACTTTAGTTAAATACTTAAATACTTTCAGTATTTGACCTTCTAGTGAATAGTCTGAATTAATTTATTTAAGTATTGAATGATTTGATCTCCTTGTTGATCAAGGGACTCCCAAAAGTCTTCTCCAACACCACGATTTAAAAATTCTGTAGCACTCAACTTTCCTCATAGTTCTACTCTCACAGTCATACATTGCTACTGGAAAAACCATAGCTTTAACTATACAAATGTTTGTTGGCAAGATGACATCTCTGCTTTTTAGTATGCTGTCCAGATTTGCCATAGCTTTCCTCCCAAAGAGCAAGCATCCATATCTACTCTGCAGAAATAATTTGAGCATTAATTTAGCTTTCTGAGATCAAAAGCACTTGGTTTCAAAATGCTATAACAAATACAAGGTGTTATATTATCATTTTTATTCTTTACTTCTTACCTTTCTGAAGTAGTTGGAGTCTATAGGCTTCTGGATTTGTAGCTCATAAAATGTTAGAACTAGAATAGACCTTAAAGATCATCCAGTCTAGTACACTTATTTTATAGATGAGTAAACTGAGGCATGGAGAGATCATCTTGTCAAAAAACTTGAGATACTTGCTTGAGATGAGTTATATAAGGAGAAAGAATTCCATTCAAATATTTATTAAATACATAGCATATACAGATGACTGTACTAGCCACTGAGCAAGATACAAAGTTCAAAAGAGGCAAAGTCATAGAACTTTCTAATAGGGGAAAGATAACATATACAGATAACTATAATACACAATAATATGTGATGACTGCATTAAAGAGGTGGAAAATAAAAATGGATCATAGGATTTTAGAAATGGAAAAAACCTAGATGAGATCCAAGAGGAAGATCATTACTGATAGGGGATCAGGAATGGCTTCTTGGAAGAGATAGCTTTGGGGTCAAGCATTAAAGATAGGTGAGGAGAAAGAAAGAGGGCACAAGGCACAGGGACAGGAAAAGTGCTTGATATGATCAGAAAGCACGAAAAGCATCAGACATAGATGACTTTTTGGCTGGGACATAGAGTATGTGGAGTACAGCAATTTTTGATAAAACTGGAAAGATGGTGGACACTGGTGATGTACTGGTAAATGTTTTAACAACTGGCTCTCAGGAGAGGGGGATGTACACAGGACACATTTTAAGTTTAATCTGTATTATTAACATTTCCTACATTGTTTTTTTTTTCTTTTTTGGAGGGCAATTGGGGTTAAGTGTCTTGCCCAAGGTCATATGGCTAGTTTTTGTGGTAAGTGTCTGAAGCCAGATTTGAACTCAGGTCCTCCTGACTCCAGGGCTGGTGCTCTCTATTCACTATGCCCCCTAACCATCCCCTACATTGTTTTCTTAAGTCTAGACAATCAAGAAAGCAAAAAAGCAAATCCTGATTTGTAACATTGTAATGCCAAGCAAAGGCAACTTCCAAGGTTCAGAATACCAGTATAGTAACTCTCCATTTTATTCAGTGACAAATTAAGGCAAAACATTCACAGAACAGAAAAAATCAACATACAAAATTCATCAAGTGTGATTCAATAATTTCCAAGTACTACTCCACGCCTGGGTAGTACATACATTTAGTCAATCACAAAAAGTATCTCAAATGGAGCTTAAGATTAGTTTCCAATCATAAACAAAGTATATTCATTTGGTCAGTCACAGAGCACAAAAAAGTCAGGTTTCCTACCCCTGGATCACAAATGAATTATCATCAGTTAACACCAAGCACCTTCTCAAAAGGGGCAGTGGAAAGCACAAAGGCCATCTACCCTTGAGCTACAGCAAGGTTAAGATATCATCACAGCATTTAGTACAAATAATACAAAATACAATGATAAAAAAAGAGAGGTCTTTTCTTCACCTTGACCTGAGGCAAGTTGTCAACAATCTCTATTTCTGGGGAGACAAAGCTAAACAAAGCCACAAGATACATTGCCAGTGTCCTCATCAATTCACTCTCTGCCTGAAAACATCAGCAAGACCCTCCTCCAGGATTTCTGTAAACATACAACAAGAAAATCCTTCTTCAGGGCTTCTGAACCAATAGCAAGTTTCCAGGACCTCTGCAACAACAGCACTGTCCTTCACCAGCAGACAAATCTGGCAAAACAATATCAAAATAGACAAAATACCAGCATCACAGCCATATCTCCTCAGTCCTTGGCAGCTCCAGGTGGCAGCTCTCAAAAAGTCCTGGGCAGCTCGAACTGGCCCTCAGCTATCCTCCAAGATGCTGCTCCCCAAAGTTCTGCCTCTCTCTCTGCTTGGGCCTTCTCTAAATCCATGGCACCAGCTCCTCCCATTTCAGCCCTCTCTTTTTACATCAACAAGTCCATCCCTCAAGTGGGATTCACAAGCCCTGGGTTTCAACACTCAACCCAAAAACCAAGCCAATACAGGTGGATCTTTAAAATCCATTACTATTACAAACATTTGTCAATTACTGAGGTCTAAATGCTCATGACGAAAATTTAACAATTGACTCTCAAGAGCTAATACAACTGGCTTCAAAACACCACTAGATGGCACCAAATAGTGGAGGGCTTCAATGACAGACATGGGAGTTTGAAATTTATCTGGTATGCAATAGAGAGCTACCAAAGAGTTTTGAGACCAGTAATGAGATTACCAAGTCCTTGATAATGTATATGTACCTGGAAGGTGATATGAAGGATACATTTTTAAGGTGGGAAGATCATGGAAGCAGGAGATGAGGGCTTGAATTAGAGTGATTGTGGAGGCATCAGAGTGGACAGATGGGAGAGCTATAACAAAGGGAGATTAATCAAGATTTGGAAAATGATGAAATGTGTAGAGCAAATATTAATTCTATGGGTAAGACTTGTTGGGTTGGTTGCTTTTAAAGAACACCTACATCCTTAAAGAGCTAGGAAGTTGTTTTTCATCTCAGGATGGGAAGAGAGGAAGCTAACTCTATATAAAGAGTAGAGTGAAGGGGTTTCCCTCTACAAGGGGAACTGGAAGTGGAAAGAGAGAGAGAGAGAGAGAGAGAGAGAGAGAGAGAGAGAGAGAGAGAGAGAGCAGAGAGCAGGAGAAGAGAGGAAAGGAGAGGAGAGAACATGAGTAGAAAAGCAAGTTGGCAATATTCCTACCCCACACATTCATAGACCATCTTCTATTGGAATACAATGGCCAGTGGCAACAAGATTGATATTTCCTTACGAAAACTCAAGCCTCCATGGGAGACTCCAAGAATTGAAAGCTAAAGGGACAAGTGATGAGATATAAGATTGTTGGTTTTTATTATTATTATTATTATTATTATTATTATTATTATTAATTATGGATGTCCACTCAGAATTAGAAATCCTGGACATAACTGGAGCACTAAGGAAAAAAGAGACACAGTGGAGCCAACAATCATTATCCACAACCTCTAACCTGGGCAATGGGCACTCATTTTTAATCATGCCTTTTTATTCTGTTAAAGATTACATCTAACCAGTCTAATCCTATTTCTCATATACATCTGTTACTGACTCTGTCCTTTGCATTGTATCCCTTTGTTAGTGGTATAAGGGTATGGGCCAGCTCTGATATAATTAATAATAATAATAGCTAACATTTATATAGCACTTTAAGGTAACTTTTTATATTCTTCCCCAAAATAACTGTTTCAAATACTTTTGACCCTTCTCTTAGCTCATCTCGTTAAGCACCTATCATGTGCCTGACACTGTGCTAAGTGATTGGGTTACAAAGAAGAACAAAAGACAGTTCCTGACCTCAAAGATCTCATAGTCTAATGGTGGAGACATGTAAGCAACTATGTGCAAACAAGCATTATACAGGATAAGTTGGAAATAAACGTCAACAACCCCACTACTCTGCAAATGATATAGCCTCCTACTTTGCTAAGAATACTGAAACCATTCAATCAGATCTCTCTCTCTCTCTCTCCTTGACCTATAGAAATTTCTCAACTTCATCATCAGGCTCTCCTTCATCCTTCTTCTCTTCTCTCCTCTCCTCCCCTCCCCTCCCTGACCTTTCCCTCTCTTCCCCTCCTCTCTTTTCCTCTTTTTCTTCACTTCCAGTTCCCCTTGTAAAGGAAAACCCCTTCACATTAGTCTTTATATAGAGTTAGCTTCTTCTCTTGTTCTAGTAGTGATATCTTTCTTTCTCAGTCATCTTCAATTTTCCTTTCTCTACCAGTTCCTTCTAATCTATATATAGACACACTCCTCATCCTAAGCAAATCTCTTTGACTTTCTTCTCAAAACAGCTACTTCTCATTTATTCCTTTCCCAATAAAAGCCAAACTTCTTTCAAGAATTTTTTGCTTCTTGGAGGGCAATTGGGGTTAAGTGACTTGCCCAAAGTCATATGGCTAGTAAGTGTATCAAGTGTCTGAGGCCGGATTTGAACTCAAGTCCTCTTGAGTCCAGGGCTGGTGCTCTATACACTGTGCCACCTAGCTGCCCCCCTTTCAAGAATTTCTACACAGCATGAATTTATTTTCTCACTAACCACTCTTTCCAGTCAATAATAATCTGATTTTGGCCCACACCACACTATTGAAATAATATTTTTTCCTGATAAATCTGGAGGTTGTACCAAAGTGAAATGAAAAGGCAGTGAAGCCTACTAATTAATAGTATATGAATGAAGGAAAAGTAATATTAAGCTCAACATATCAAAAATCAAACTCATTCTCTTTACTCCATAGCCCTCAGCCCTTCTGAATTTCCCTATTACTTTTCAGAGTACCACCCCAGTGCCTCCCAGTCACCCAGGCTCACAGCTTTAGTGTCATCCTCAATTCCTCCCCCTCTCTCACCCTCATCATCCAATCTGTTGCCCCATTCTCTCCTCTAACACTGTCTCCTTCCCACTACAGATGAAGATCTCTTCACTTCTGGGCTATTGAAATAGCCTGTTAGTTGATCTCCCTGCCTCTTGCCTTTCTGCACTCTAGTCCGTACCCTACTCAACTACCAAACTAGTTTTCCTACACTACAGGTTTGACTTAGTCATCCCCTAGCCCCCTAATTCCACCTGGACCCATTCATTAAACTCTAATGGTTCCTTATCATCTTCAGGATCAAATATAAAATCCTTTGTTCAGCATTCAAAGCCCTTTGTAACCTGGCCCATTTCCCACTCTTCTAGGTTCTTGACACCTTAGACCGCCCCCGCCATATACTCTGCTATCCAGTGACATCGGCCTCGTTACTGTTTTTGCCTAAGATGCTTTTATCTCCCCACTCTGGTCATTTCATTGGCTACCTCCTATGCCTAATGCTCTCCCTCCTCATCTCTACCTGTTGACTTCCCTGGAACCTTCTGCAAGAAGGTTTTCCCAATCTCCCTTAATGCTAATGCTTTCCCTCCATTGATTATTTACAGTTTATCCTGTATGTAGTTTGTTTGTATATGGTTGTTTACATGTCTCCACTTTTAGACTATGAAATCCTTGAGTTCAGGACCTGTCTTTTGCCTTTCTTTTTTTTTTTTTAAATTTTAAACAAATGCTTTATTAACTTCTGTTTTACATCATTCATTTCTGCCAGATTCTGAGTTACAATTGTCCCCCATTTTTCCCCTACCCACCTCCCCCAAAATAGCAGTCCTACAAGATATCCCCTCATCCAATCTGCTCTCTCCCATACCTTTTTCCATACCCCCTTTGACTTTTCCATTAGAGCAAGATGGATCTCTGTGCCACAATGACTGCACATCTTATCTCTCTATTACAAGCAAAAGAGTATTAATAATAGTATTTATATATATTTGAAACATTTAATGTTACAACCTCAAATTTCAGATCCATTTCCTTCCTCCCTTGTCACCCATTCCCTCTTGGGAGATAAGTAATTCAGTATATGTTGTACATGTCTAGTTATGCAAAACATTATCATAGTAGATATATTGTACAAGGCTGCTTATAATTCCCTCCCACTCATCCCACCCCCCACCCGGTCCATTCCCTACTTGATCCTGTCCCTCTTCTATAGTGGGTACTTCCAACCTCCCCTCACCCCAAGGATGCCCTCCCATCCATCATCCCTCCTCTCATCCCCCTTCCCCTATCCTGCTGCAGGTTGAGATATCCCATTTACTATGTATGTCATTTTCTCCCTGAACCAAATTCAATGTGAATGTGGTTTTGCCTTTTTAGCCTTCCTTATTCTCCCCTTCTTTTGCAACCACTTCCCCTTGCTTCTTCTACATGGGATAGTTTACCCTACCTGTCTCTCCCCATCTCCTCTTGCCACTTTCCTCTCTCACCTCATAATTTCATCCCTTGAGTATTCTCCCTTCCCAACAAATTCAACCTATGCCCTCTATCCATATATAACTGTAACCTTATACACCCACATTCACATAAGTATTCATATGACCACACCCCCTTCTTCCATTATTTTCATAGTGAGAAAGATATCATCAGTCACAGTTATTGCTTTTCCATATAGGAATGTAAATAGTTCAACTTTGATAAGTTCCTTTTGATTTCTTTTCCTTGATTACCTTCTCAGGCATCTCTTCCTTCTTGTGTCTGGATGTCAAATTTTCTAATCAATTCTGGTTTTTTCCTCAAGAATGCTTGAAAGTCCTCTATTCCACTGAATGACCATATTTTCCCCTGAAACAAAATACTCAGTTTTGCAGGGTAGGTGACCCTTGGGTTCAGTCCCAGCTCTTTTGCCCTCTGGAATATCATATTCCATGCCCTTCGATCCTTCAGTGTAGAAGCTGCCAGGTCCTGTGCCATTCTGATTGTGTTTCCACAATATTGACATTGTTTCTTCCTGGCTGCTTGGAGTATTTTCTCCTTGATCTGGGGATTCTGGAACCTGGCTATAATATTCCTGGGAGTTTTCTTATTGGGATATTTTTCAGGAGATGATCAGTGGATTCTTTCAACCTCTATTTTGCCCTCTGGATCTAAAACATCAGGGCAGTTTTCCTTGAGAATTTCTTGAAGGGTGATTTCTAGGTTCTTTCTTTGATCATGGCTTTCAGGTAGTCCAATAATTTTTAAATTATCTCTCCTGGATCTATTTTCCGGGTCAGTGGTTTTTCCCATGAGATATTTCACATTGCCTTCTAATCTTTCATTTGTTTGGATCTGCTTAACAGCATCTTGATTTCTCATAAAGTCATTAGCTTCCATTTGGGCCAGTCTAACTCTGAAGGAATGAATCTCCTCAGTGAACTTTTGAGATTCTTTTTCCATCTGGCAAATTCGACTTTTTAAGGCATTCTTCTCCTCATTGCCCTTTTGGGCCTCCTTTGCCATTTGAGTTAGTCTATTTTTTAAGGTGCTGTTTTCCTCAGTCAGGCTGTTGACCCTTATTTCATACTTTTCCTGCATCCTTCTCATTTCTCTTTCCAATTTTTCCTCCACTTCTTATTTGATTTTTAAAGTCCTTCTTAAGGTCCTCTATGGCCTGCAACCCACTCATGTTTTCCCCTGGGGCTTTTGGAGCAGGACTTCTGACCTCACAGTCCTTTTCCCGCTCTATGCCCCCAAAATAGGAGTCTAGGGTTGCATTTTTCTGTTTCCTTTGCCTTGGCATGTTGCCGCTTAATTACTTGACTTTGGGGCTTGTTGGCACACTGTGGCTTTAAGGCCAGATAGAGGAATTTTTGTCCTGAACGTGTGGGGGGGCAACTTCCGTTTCTGGCAAGCTGTAAACCCACCCACGACTTCCACACTAGATCACAATCCAGATCCAGGGAGGTTAAAGCAAGAGCGATTACCCCCCAAGACTGATCGCTGTATCTCCCTACGATTTGCAGGCTGGGAGCTGGAAATGCCTCTGAAAACTACCAAATGGCTTGTCTCCTCAGTGGCTTCTAGCCCCCAGGGGAGGGAGCCGACGCATTCCCTAAATATCAGTCCCAAAGTCCATAGGACACTAACCTCTTACTTTGTCCTAGGCATGTCTATGTTGATAATTCTGGAGTCGCCACAGCTCCTGGTGTTCTGGGGTTCCTCCAGCCAGCTGCTGGCCCTGCCACCCTGGGGCTAAAACCTCGGCTCACGCTGACCTGGGCTCTGCTCGGCTCCCTGCGCTCTGCGCACTGCACGCTGCCAGGTCCCAGCCCTCTGCGCTGGTCCTTCCTGCAGGGCTACTGGGCTGTCCTCAGCGGGAGGTTAGCTTCTCTGTGTCGTTCTGTGGGTGCTGGGGCTCCAAAAGTTGTTCAGAGTCCCCTTTTGCATAGTTTGGGGGGAATCTGGGGGCAGAGTGGCTTGGATGAGCTGTTTCTACTCCGCCATCTTGGCTCCGCCCCCCTTTTGCCTTTCTTTGTAACCCAATCACTTAGCACAGCATCAGGCACATGACTGGTACTTAATAAATGCTTGTGGACTTTCTGATTAACTTATTATATGTAGAGTACTGTCCTAAGTGTGAGGGATGCAAACAGAAAATCAAGACCATCCCTGATCTCAAGGAGGTCATGGTTTAATGAGGGTGAGGAAGGGATGGAGAGATAACATGTATGCATGTTTCAGATGGGAGAGATGGAAAAATCCCGTGGTCTTTAGGGTACAGTGACAAAACAGCTTCCGTAATGTCATTTCCACTGATAAAATCACAACAGTTTTGACAGCCCCAAGGACTTTGGTACCAAGAATTTTCTTTTCTGGGTCTTCAGTACTTTGGCCTATAGAACTGGCAGGAGCTGTTGCCAGGTCTCTGCATCTCCACAGATGTTTTTCATTGGAGGATAGCTGTAAAGGATGGGCTAGAAGCACAAAAGTTAGTAATCTGGGAGCCATTTCCAGGGCACTTGGTCTTACTCGGCCATCCATGGCAGTTGGTCATTAGTTGGCTTTGGAGGAGGCAACTCTGATTGGTTGAGTTCTTTCCAGAACCTCCATTTTGAGGAATGCCCAAGTCAACTTCATTCCAGTCCTTAGAGGCCACTAGGTGGCACAGTGGATAGAGCACTGGACCTGCCATCAATAAGGCCTGAGTTAAAACCCACTCTTAGACATTTACTAGCTGTGTGGAGAAGTCACTTAGCCTCTGTCTGCCTCAATCTCCCCAACAGTGAAAGGAGAATAATAATAGCACTTACCTCCCTGAGTTGTGAGGATCAAATGAGATAATGTTTATAAAATGCTTGTCACAGTGTCTGGCACATAGTAGGCATTTACTAAATGTGTATTTCCTTTCTTCCTTAACTCCTCTTAAACACCGACTCCTGGCTTTTCTAATTTCTCTTCCATGTTCTAGCAGGCTTTTCATCCTGAAACATCCCTCAGTCCCTTTGACCTCATCCTCTGATTAGTGAGTTTCTCCAGAAACCTCCATTTTGAGGAAGCTCCCTGTGTTCTTCCTATATATCCGTATATGGGTAATTTCCACTCATCTTGTTCTCCACCCTCCACCTGCCTCCCCTTTCAGGTCCCTTTTATAAATTTTATTTTCTCCCATTAGAATGTAAGATGTCTGGGGTGGCTAGGTAGTGCAGTGAATAGAGCACTGGCTCTGGAGTCAGGAAGACCTGAGTTCAAATGTGGCCTCAGATACTTAACACAAAACTAGCCATGTGACCTTGGGCAAGTCACTTAACCCCAATTGTCCTATCTTCCCCCCTCCAAAAAAAAAAAAGAATGTAAGATGTTTGAGGGCAGGTATTGTCTTTTTTTTTTTTGCTCTTATTTCCAGAAAAAATAAAAGGACCTAGCACATAACAAACACATAGCAAATGTTTGTTATTTGACTTGAGTTGTCACAGGCTCAAGATCTATTTAAAATTGCCTTATGCATGTCAAAGAATCAGAATTGAGCAGAAACTCAGAGATGATAGAGATTTGGGGGCTGTCTAGTCTAGCTTGTACCTGAATACAACCTGGCCCCTTCCTACCTTTCCAGTCTTCTTACATATTTCTTCCCTTCATATACTCTGCAGTCCAGCCTCATCTGTTTCCTCTGGTTCAACAGGTCTGTAATATAGTCCTATAACAGCAAGACTTTTGTTTTCTTTTTTATTGATCCTCACCCAAATGTTCTCTGCCATGTTTTCACTTTGAGCTACTGGATCTCCATTTTCTCTCATATCCTTTGTAAATAATACTGCACTATTGTCCTCTTTTAACTAGTACTTTCTGAATAAAACCATTGCCATTCCTGTCATGAGTACCATAGAAAGGCTCTATTATACAATTAAGGTCAAATTTGCCTCTTTGCAGTATGATATTTGAAATGAACCCACCCCTTCCAACTAAACCAAGGAGCTTCTAGGGAACATCAAACCCCCTGAGGTTACCCTATCAGAGTAAGACCAGGGGTAGGAGGCCAAAACCCCTTCCCAAAAGAGGAAATCTTGAATACCAAGCTAGGTGCCAATGCCCCAAGAGCCTTCCCACTTACTCGATGACTAGCATGTATCAGCACCAGTTTCTAGGTCTAGTCTTCCTGGTCCCTTCCACCAAATGCCTTGTCCTTCTAGAACCAGATGAGAACTTATAAAAACCCAAACGACTTTCCTAATTTGAAGTGTCTCGTTGCCTCCAGTTACCTCATTGAGGTGCCCCAATTCTAGACTGATTTCAGTGGACCTGGCCTGTTTCCATGTCTTCCTTGACAGCTCTGCAAATTATAAGTGTATCCCTTCCGTAAAGCTGACTTGCTTTACTTCCTTGTTGTGTCCTCCAGATTTCTCTGTATTGGACTTTAGTATTTAGAACCTTCCCAAATCTGCATTGAGGCAACATTTAGTTCAATTGTTATTTACATATATTTTGTGCATATATATAGGGCCACACATTTTGTGGAGAAACACAAACTTCTTATATTCTCCAAAGGCAAATGTGCCTTGGCCCTCCATGCTTGTTAGAAACATAATCCTCAACCAGCTATTATTCTTACAGGTAGCTCCCACTTGGCAAATTGTAATTCTTCTTCCATATAGGGGAGGAGGCTTAATGGATTTAGTATAGGCTCCCACCTCTTTTTTCTACCAGATGGTACTAGGTGAGCCAACTACTTTAGCATAAACCTACTAAGCCCTACTATAAACCTTAATGAGACCCTTGGATGCCCTCTGTGCTGAGGGTCTCAAGAAGAAATACAATTATCAACAAAGCTTTATCTAATTAATCTAATTGCCAACTTCATTTCTCTTCTTAGATTTAAAAAAAAAAAAGATGTCCTTGATCCTCTTTGGGAGCAAGGCTTAATTCATTAGCATGGTTGGGCATCTCACATTTCTGCTGTTATGAGGTTAGCTCACTCAGGTGGTTTGATTGGTAATTAGCAGATTTTATACTAAGTTATCTTCTCTTTTCTTCCCAGTGATAGCCTTTAGACACCTCTTTATGCTTTGCTGAGTATAATACTCTTTGTAAAGACACAGAAAATGAGGAATGTGTGTGTGTACCTAGTTGAAATGCTAATGTGAAGTTCTTATATAAGACTCAGTGTGGTGTAGATAGATACATGTAGATAATATCAGAACTGACTTAGAGTCCAGAAAGACCTGGTATGAATTATTCTGCACATACTGGCTGTGGAGTGGCCCTGGGCAAGCTATTTAACCTCTCAATGCTCTGGTAGTTCACTAAGACTATAATTAGTTATAGGGAAGGCAGTGACTTGCATTTGGTAGAGGATATTTCCTCATCTTAAGTTTTCCTATGCTACTGAAAGCCCAGGTATGGTCTCAATCTGTCATTACCCCAACTTCATACAGAAGTCATTTAATTTCTTTGTCCCTCAATTTCCTTATCTGTAAAATAGGGAGTTGGAGGAGATTGTACCTGAGGTATTATAGTGAAAATAAATTCTAGTACATTAGTAAGATAGTGGAAATAAGTTTTTCAATTTTGTATTAAGCTGCATTTTGCTTTAAGCCTCTATTTTATAAATGAGCTTTTAAAATTGAGAAGTTTTTCAATAATAAGATAAGCGCTTGTGTGGTACAATGTAGAAACAAAATGTGTATATTCTCAAAAAAACTGATAAACAAACATGGTTCCTTGGATAAGATAAGCAATTTTATGTAATTTGTGTAATATACTACCAAGGAAATTATGTGTTAAATCTACAATCCATAGCTAGAACTATTAAAATCCCAACAGAGGTCCCAAGAATCACTCTGTTCCTAGGTCACAACTAGGATTGACTCTTGCGTGCCCCTGCTTGAGACTCAAACACTGGCCTCCTGGCTGTTTCTTTTTTTGGAAGGGGGAAGACAGGGTAATTGGGGTTAAGTGACTTGCCCAAGTCACATGGCTAGTAAGTTTTAAGTGTCTGACTCCAAATTTGAACTCAGGTCCTCCTGACTCCAGGGCCAGTGCTCTATTCACTGTGCTATCTCGCCATCCCCACACTATCCCTTCTCCACTCCAACTACTGGCCTCTTTGGCTTCCATTAATGCCCAACCAAAGTCCCATTTTCAACAGGAAGCCTTTCCTAAACCCTCTTAATTCCAATATTTTCCTTTTGTTAATTATTTCCTGTTTATCCCGTATATAGCTTATTTTTTAGATATTTATTTGTATTTTGTCTCATCCATTAGATTGTAAGCTCCTTGACATCAAGATCTGCATTTTTTAAAGATTGCATTTGTGTTGCCACTTTGCACAGTTGCCATATTAATGGCTTAATAAACACTTTATTTTTATCTGCCTAGAGTCACTTAAATACTATGGCTCCAGAGGACCCTGAAATGTGGTTATTGTCTAGGGGTGGGGAACCAAGGGTGGGGAACCTGTGGCCTCAAGGCCACACATGGCCCTTTAGGTCCTCAAGTGTGGTCCTTTGACTGAACCCAAATTTCATAGAACACCCCTGGGACGCTAAACCTTTCCCTTTGGGAGGGAGACTTAGCCTTAGTTTGTAAAAGGAGTAATAGTTTTCTATGCTCAGGGAAAGATAAATTTGGAAAACTATGACTAAGGAAGAGACATACGGAAATGATTGCTGACTTGAGAACTTACAGACCCTGAACTTTATAACCAAGAAAAGATAATTTTTTTCCTGCTGAGAAAAACAGTTAGCATTATGGAAAAAATCATTGACTTAAAGCTTATGAAAATCAAGGTAAATGGGGATGTGGATGCTTTTAATCAATAAGCAAAAAAGCATTTTCCCTTTTATATTGCACACCTGTTGTGTCACAGAAGGCTGGGAGCAGAAGGCCCCATTTAAAAGACATCAGTTATACCTGACATCTGGAATGTTTCTTTTCCTGCAAAACTAAGATGCTTTAGCCAACTCTGCAGAGGACTCTGTCATTCATTATGTACCATCTAAGTTTCTGAAAATCATCTCTGAATGGGAAAGTTTCAGCAGATGCTGGTGAACTAGCACTCTCACATTCTGTTGTAGAAAAAAAATCAATTTAAGGAAAATTTGCATTTATAGAAGAAGTGAATACAACTTATATTTCTTACCTGACAGGGTAGCATAAAATCTATCAGGCCTGTACAGAATAGTGTAATTCCTGATTATTAAGAGGTTAGTTTTGTTCTCTATCCATGGCTATCATTTCTCCTTTCCCCATTTCGGGACAAATACCATTTCTTCTTTTTAATCCAACAAGTAGAAGTAGTAGGTGGAGATATGATTAATATTAGCAGGTCTGGCTATTTTTGTAGTTCTAGTAAATGATTTGGCTACCACTTAACACAATACCTGAAATGTACTAAGTGCTTAATAAATATTTGTTGATTAAAAACTAATAGATAAAATTAATTTTGGGGATTACCTATGGATTTCAAGTCTCTTTCAAGAGGATCAGTGTAGAATAGTGGATAGAAAAATGATTTCAGAACCTGGAAGACCTGGATTCATGTCCTGCTCTGACACATATTGGCTGTGTAACCTTGGGCAAGAGACTCTAAGACTATAAATTCTCCAAGACTGAAATACAAAGAAGGTGCCATCCTGAATGACTGGAGGGAATTTCCTCTTGTGGAAGTCCTTTATACCAATGAAACACAGGTCTGGTCTTTACCCTGTAGGGTCAATGCAATATTTAGAGCACCAGTGATTATAATAAAAATATCCACATGGTGCCCATGCAAAATATAACAAATTCTTCATATAAAAGACAGAAGAAAAACATTTATTTAGACACCAGAAAACCAAATCCCAAAACCAGTAAGCTCATACCATCATCGTAGCAAAGGAGTTAATAAGCCATAATAGCACAGAGAGCCACGGCATTCTTTAGCCTTCCCACAAACCAATATAAGACCAATATTTTACTCATGAGTCTGACTCCTTGCCTGAACATCCTGTCTCTCCCACCATCTGTCAGACTCTGACTCCCAGCTTCCCGTGGGCTCTGCTCCACCCTGCAGCAAACTCCTCCCACTACAGGATCCATGTGACTACATTCAGCCTATTAGGGGGCAGAGTTTATTTTCAAAGCAGGAAAGGTCTTCAAATCCTTTTAGGGTTATTATGGGGCAGGGCAGATCTTCAAATTACCATTGCCATTACATAAACCCACCAAGTTTCTATGCTATATTCCTGTCTCCCATTGTCACAGTTGATGGAGATTGGTTTAATCTCTGATGACATGCCAGAATTAAAAAGACTGCTTAATCATAAGGTTGAAAGGCATCTCCAAAGCATATAGTCCCACTCCTACCAAAGCTCGGAGGGATAACAAACACATCAGATGACACCATCAGGATTCAAATGCTGTCAGTAACTTAAAATGCAGAAAACAGACATGCATTTTTTGAACATAGCTAATGCATGGACTATGCAACTATATATTGATTTTCAAATTTTTATTTTGGTTTTGGTTTTTGAGAGGGGAAGGGAGGGAAAGATTAATTTTTAACTACTTGCTACCTGGTAAAAATTAAAATTAAAAAAAAAGAGAGAGAAAGAGCCCAGAGCTCCTATTTAATTCAATTAAAAAAAGATGGAAGAAAACATTTATTAGGCACCTACTATGTGCCAACCACTGTACCAAGCACTTTACAAATGTTAACTCTTTTAACAATAATTTACCCATTTAACAGCAATTACTCATATAACAACATTACAACAACCCTGAGAGTTAGGTGCTATTATTATTTCCATTTTATAATTGAGGAAACTAAGGCAGATAGAGGTTAAGTGACTAGCCCAGGGCTGCACAGCTAATAACTATCTTAGAATAGATTTTAACTCAAATCTTTCAGACTCTAGACTTGTTACTCTATCTGTTGTACCACTTCAGTGACTCATAAATAAATGGCTTGTTGTTCTTTAGTCATTTTTCAATTGTGTCCTACTCTTCATGACCCCATTTGGGATTTTCTTGGCAGAGATACTGAAGTAGTTGACCATTTCCTTCTCCAGCTCATTTTACATGGAAGGAAACTGAGGCAAAGAGTTAAGTGACTTGCCCAGGGCCATGCAACTAGTAAGTGTCTGAAGCCAGATTTGAACTCAGGAAGACTAGTCTTTCTGTTCTATCTACTCTACTACCTAGCTGCCCAAATAAATGGTAATTAATCTAAAAAAAATAAAATTTCCAGTATACTAGAACTTTGGACCACATCTAAGGAAACAAAATTTAATAGAAATGAATGTAAAGTCTTACAGCTGGGTTCAAAGAATCAATTTTACAAGTTCGAGATGGGGAATGTATAACTAAAAAGCAGTGTTTGTGAAGAAATACCCATATCTATGTTATTTTTTCCATCAGAAAGATTCCATTCCTATAAAGTCAGCAAATATTATAGCAGTGATCTCAAAAAGTCCACAGAGGGAGGATTTCGTGAAGTTTAATGGCTGCTGAGGCCGTTCTTGATGGAATCAGATTTCTTGCTGACCTTTAAACTGCTAGGAAGATAAGGAACAGAATCCCAAAGGTCTAAAATAATCTTTCTTATATAGAGATCTAATTAAAAGTCTTAAATAAATTTCAAATATCTTTGGCTACCCCTCTATCTCTCCAATCTTCTCTCATCATTTTCCACTAACTCAGAACATTTACCCTCTTTTCCACTAAATAAATTGTCAAAGAATATGTAACAGTTAAAATTAAGGTAGACTGAGGCACAAAGTTCTAAGCACAATCTATTTACTAAGAAAGTGAAAATTTATCAATAAATTAGATCTCAGCTTCTCTAGCAAAACTAAGACCCTGAATGAGGGGGACATCTGTCTTTTAGGGTTTTAAGGAGTACAGGAAATAGGAAGGCAAGAATTATAGATGGAAGAAAATATGATTGGGTAGAAATTGGGAATGAGGGCTAGCAACAACCCTCTCACCCTCCTGTGACTGAGAAATGTTCATTGTTCGAATCCAGCTGCATCTGCAAGGACAGAGATAGCAAACCAGGTTTCTTTGGATAACAAATCAGACACCCTCAAAGGATAGCTTAGTGATGTAAAGATACTATACCAGACTCCCTGGTGTACAGTTGCCTCCTTCAGACTTCCTTGATAGAAGAATAGACTTAGGCAGTTACAGTACAAAATCAATCGACTGTTAATAGGAGCCATTAAAAAAAGATGTAGTATCAATCTGATTATTTCAGATATGAACACAGTTTTCAGAGGAAGAAATCCAAACAACCACACACAAAAAAAAATGCCCCTAATCACTAACAATTAGAGAAATTGAAATTAAAGTAATCCTGAAGTTTTACCTCACACCTGTCAGATTGGGAAGGATGCCAAAAAAAGAAAATGACAATTGTTGGAGTGGCTGAGGAAAAACAGGTCCTCAGATTCACAGCTGGTGGAGCTGTGATTTTGTCTAATTCCTCTGGAAAGCTGTTTGGAACTAAGGACAAAAGACACTAAACTGCATTCCCTTATTCCCAAAGAAACCGTTACTGGGCTTATATCCTCAAAGAGATCAGAGAAAGAGGAAAAGGACCAATGTGTGCAAAATTGTTTTTAGAAGCCCTTTTTGTGATGGCAAAGAACTGAAAATGAAGGGGGGTCCCATCTATTTGGGAATGACTAAACAAGTTATGGTATATGAATATAAAGGGATACTATTGCATTACAAGAAAAGATGGAGATGATTTCAGAGATACCTAAGACGACTTGTATGAATTGATATAAAGTGGCAGCTAGTTGGCTCAATGGATAGAGTTATGGTCCCAAAGTGGAGAAGACTTGATCTCAAATCCAGTCTCAAACACTTACTAGCTGTCTAGTTAGTCCCTAGGCAAGTCAATTAGCTGTTTGCCTCAGTTTCCCCATCTGTAAAATGAACTGGAGAAGGAAATGGCAAACCACTCCAGTATCTCTGCCAAGAAAGCCCCAAATGTGGTCACATAGAGTCAGACATGACTGAAAATGACTAAACAATAAAACATTATTTTATATTATATATATACATATGTGTACATTTATTAAATTATATTATATCCAATTATCTGTTTACTTATTGAATCCCCCTATTAAATGGAAACAACTTGAGGTCAGGGACTGCTTTTTGGTTTTGATTTTGTATCTCAGTGCCTTGTAACATAGTAAAGTTTTTAATAAATGCTGGTTAAATTGAATTCTACACACAATAGCATTTCCATAGCACTATGGAGGAAAGAAAAAGGTCATGGTATCACAAAGTTGGAAGAGAACTTAGAGGCCATCTAGTCCAGCCCCATCATTTTATAGAAGAGTAAATTGAGGCTCTGAGACTTAAGACAAGGTAAGTGACTCACTCAAGGTCACACAAGTAGATATGGCAGATGTAGATAAGTATGCTTGTCTGAACAATGTTCATGAGCCTCAGCTTCTATGTGGAGTAGAGGATACTTTTGGATTTGCTATTTAGTCCTGGAATCAAGCCTTCTACCAACAGAAAAGATTATCAAGTAACAAACTCTGCAAATTGTCTAAGTAAGATCATGGAGTTAGAGCTGAAAAGAATCTTAACACTTACTAGCCATTTGACCTTGGGCAAGTCACTTAACCCCAACTGCCCTGCCCTCCCCCCTCAAAAAAAAAAAAAAAAAGCAAAAACAGTAGAAACTCCTACCTCCTCCCATGCTACATGATGAGAGACTCTTCTTCAGTGATGGTCTCCCTCAGTCTCATCACCAACCAAAAGAGTTGGCTTTATCCATTATGCTTCCAGTAGCTGAATTCTCTAGTCTATTTCATGGAAGCCTGGAAGTGTCAGTCCAATGGCAGCTGCCTCATTCCTCAGATGCCTCCATCCTGTTTATAAAGTCTGGCTCCAACAGCAGCCCCCAATCATCACTGATGTCCTATGTGTGATCAGGAAGTCCAAATCTCAAAGACCAAATGTGGAAAGAGAGGCAACCAAGTCAATATGCCAATGGGAAGGTATTGTGCCGTCTCCTTTTGCCATATTACAGGTTCTCCCAGTGAGAATAGAAGGGCATTCAGTCTCTCTTGTGTGCCAGGATCATCAAAAACCACTTTGATAGTCTCTCTCCTTCCACATAATCATTGTATTTGGCATGAATAGAAAATGTAACTCAGATATAAAAACATGATGTGGGCATGGGATATATATGTATGTGTATCTACGTATTATATGTTCATGCATATACATATACATGTGCATATACAGCACATATACAATGTGTATAGTATATAACCTATGTGTCCATGTGTGTTAGGTACTCATATATACAGATATGTATGTATGTATGTATGTATATATGTATAGTGCCTTGCTAGCTTTAGTGTACTACATAAAACTACGGTTTTTATCCCAGTCTCGTCACTGTTGCCCAGTTTTCCAGACACTAGGTGGGAGATATGTTGCATCACTACCGAAGTAGTCTGGCTAAATTAGGCTCCTTCTCCCAGAAGGAGGAAAGGGACCAAATTAATCTAAATAACCAAAGAACCTGATAAGGTAGCCAGTCGGTATCAAATTGTGTGTGCTTTCTTATCTGGCTTACAGCAAATTTAAAGGAGTTTGTTGTCTGTTTACATTTATAAAATTTTGTTTACCACATAGTATATTGTAATGTTATGCAATGTGATTATTTTATAATATAGCATAATATGTAACATAACAATATAACATGTTATGCCATATGATGTTGCATGTTATACCATATAATATTACATATTATAGGGTATCCCAAAAGTCTTAATGAATTCTCAAATGATTTAAAAACTTATAACTGCACTAGACTTCTGGGACACTCTATACAATATAGCATAATATAACTAATAATACTATGTAATGCTTTAAGGTTTACAGAGATTTTTCATAAATTGTCTCATTTGATTATCACAACTGTATTATGTAGGGGTGATCATTATTCATATTTTACAGATGAGGAAACTGAGGATGAATTTTTTATGCAAGACCCCAGAGCTAATAAGTATGTGAGGCAGGATTCAAACCCAGGCCTTCCTGGCTGCAAGTCCAGCTCTCTATCCAGTATTCTACCCAGTTAAACCAATCTGGAGAGTGTAAGGGTAGAAGAAGAAATAACTTTCTGGCTATATCTTATGTGTGCCTTGCTGTGTCCTAGACCAGGACTAAAAGACCCAAGTGGCTACATTACAGGTTGGCTCGGATCTTCACTATATTCTTTATTTTTTCATGAATAAATTATTAACTAGCTAAATTGCTTGTAAGTGTGATTCTTTCTCATACTCATTATCAGTGACTTCAATAAAAGGGCCCTCTTAGAGGAAAGGTGCCAGCATTAGTAAAGTAGGGAGAGCCCCTTATCACTTCCCCATAGAGATAAATGGTAATGTAAGTCAAATCAACAGTTATTTTTAAAGCCTCTACTATGTTCCAATTGTTGGGCTAATTGCTATAGATGCACAAAAAAAGGGCAAGAAACGGTCTCTGCTCTCAAGGAACTCATAGTTTAATGGGAGAGACAACATGTAAACAATTATGTACAAATAAGATATTTACAGGATAAATTGGGGGATATCTAAGAGGGCAGTAGCATTAAGGGGGACCAGGAAAGGCTTCTCTTAGAAGGTGGGACTTTTTCTGAAACTTGAAGGAAGCCCAAGAAGCCAGGAGGTGTAGATGAGGAGGGAGAGAATTGAAGGCATTGGGGTCCGCTGGTGAAAATGCAGTCAGAAGGGGTGGCTAGGTGGTGCAGCGGATAGAGCGTCGGCCCTGGAGTCAGAAGGACAGAAGGACCTGAGTTAGGATCCAACCTCAGACACTTAACACACACACAAAACAAAACAAAAAACCTAGCCATGTGACCTTGGGCAAGTTACTTAAACCCAATTGCCCTCCAAAAAGCAAAAGCAAAAAGAAAGAAAGAAAGAAAATGCAGTCAGGAAATGGAGTATCTTGTGCAAGGAACAGGCAAGGAAGTCAGTGTCAGAACATCATGGAGAAGAGTAAAGTGTAAGAAGATTGAAAAGGTAGCAAGGGACCACAAGCCAAACAGGAACACATGTATATATGTGTGTATATGTCTCTGTCTATCTCTCTGTCTGTCTCTGTCTTCTTCCCTTCTCTCTCTCTCTCTCTCTCTCTCTCTCTCTCTCTCTCTCTCTCTCTCTCTCTCTCTCTCTCTATTTGTTGGTAAAATTTAGGACAACCAAAAAAAATACTTCCTTGGCTTTCAGTACCACCTTTCAGAAGTATAACTACAACTACTGCCATATTTTTACTACCATATTTTAATAAAATCAACATTATGAATTAGCATGGGAAATGATGAATATTATACCTGGGACATAATAAGTGTTTAATAAATGCTCTCTCATTCATTTATTTGCTCATATGACATATTCATGAGTAGTTTAAGAAATTCATATAAAATAGCACCTTTGGAGAATGTATACAGATTTTCATTTTCTTTATTTCTCCCTTCTTGCCTTCCTTTATTTTTTCTTTTTCTTTCTCTTTCTTTCTCCCTTCCCTTTCTACCAAATATATATATATATATATATATATATATATATATATATATATATATATGAAAAGAGTTATAAATTACATCATCTGAGAGATGCATAGTAAGTGAAGAAAATAGAAGTTATGTAGCAAGAGCAAGGTAAAATCCAAGAGATGAATGGTCTGTGTTTAATTGGAACTCATGCTATATGCCAAGAGAGCTAGAGCACATTGGGTGGTTTCCTTGTGGAAGATTTACAGGAGGATAGGGACAAGAGCCACACATTATAAGACAATATGGGTGGGTAAAGATATTCACCATTTGATGAATGTTGATATTGATAAGCTAATAAATCCATGGAAGTATTGATATTTAGATCTAGAGTTAGAAACACAAAGAATAATATAGATAGATAAATAAAATATATGCTTCTAGCTCTAAATATGTGAGCCTGTGATCCTAAATGCAGATATGCGTAACATGTGTATATATTTATATATACACATACATATATATATTTGCCTATCTCTTTTTATATATACACATAACTATACAGATACATATTTATATAATGTGTAATATAACTTTCTACCACTTCAAAGTACAATTCAAAGTTTACCAAATATCTTTCCCAGTAATAAGTATAAACAAAAACTACGATAATGAAATATTCTATTCTACAAGTTCATTTGGTCCCTGGTAAATAGGTCCCAGATGTTGATTTTTTAAAAATAAGATGGCTTTGTAGCTTTTTGGATAGAGTAGTATGACGCAGCTCTTCTCTAAAAGCTTAGGAGAACTAAAGACTAAGAGAAAGCAACATATTCTCTTAATGTAAAATCCTTTATTTCCGAATATACATATGAATTTGCAGTGTTCCTACAAAGGAAGAAGATAAAAACAACAAACTTGCCATTTTGACTTGAACAAGGTCATTTGACTGTGTCCTTCTAATAAAAAGATAAGAGCAAGGCTACACTCCTTGTGTAACAGGTGGCTCAAAGCTTATTTGCATAAGACTTTCCTCATTGGTGGAGATTGATTATTCAATGATCCACGTATGCATGAAGGGTAGAATTAGTGAAAGCTTAAGAGAGGAGAGATCTTGGTCTTCTGGCTTCTAGCTCCAAGAGAAGACATAACATTACCATTGCAGACTTACTTCAGGTCCCTAATGGGAGAGAAAGATTGGGAAGAAGTCAACATGTAGGGAAGCCAGAGACTTTTATGATGTCCTTATCCCCAGATAACTACACTAGAGACGTCGAGGGATTTCCCCTTGGGTGAGATCTGGGACTCTCTTAGTTGAGCTGAACTATTTCACTTCCACTGGGAGAGCTCATTCACTTGTATATTGTCTGGCATCTATCTTAAGAGGTATACTATCTCTGATTTCTGTTTGTTAACTGTTTAGATAAATGGGTTATTTGCTATGTGGGTTTATTGTGAAACTGGCATTTGGTGGGAAGGAAGTCAAACCTTGGATATGTAGCTTGGGGCACTCCTTCCCCTTTAAGGGATAGTAGTCAGGAGCATAACCTGAATCTAAAAATTATTTCCCCTAGACTAACAATATTTAAAAGAGCAGAGAGATACAATTCTAATCCCGTACCCCTTCTCTCCCAGGAGAGCAGAGTTGGCCAGCTTCTGGCTCCAACCTCCTACTTCTCCTGACAAGAATCAAAGTTTCTCTTGAAAAAGAGTGGGAAGAGGAAACTATGGGAGACAAATGGAAGATAGCTATTCTTGCTTTCCTGTGAGCCACACCTAGACAGACCCACGTGGACGTGCATAACTGATGGGGGCAAAACACACCGCACCACCCACATAGCCTACACTCTTATGAACTTGTCTTCTACTTCCTACTGTTTAGATATTTTTGGAGACCACGTAGACTGCAGGAACTTAGAAAGCTGTGTGGAATTTGTTGGAAAGTAGGAAAGGAAAGATAGCAATGTCTCTTCAATTCCCTGAAGTTTCTGAGCATTTAGAGTTTCATAAGAGGAAAATCTAAGCATTCCTGATAATACTAAACTAAAATAGGAAGCAGACCTGAAGATATATGTATGTATGTGTGCGTGTGTCTATACACACACACAGACACACACACATATACATATACATATATATACATATAGATCATAAATATCTTAGCAAAAAAAAAATCCAAAAACCGGTAGTCTAAATATAACACAAAGTAACTTTTCAACTTCCAGTGCAAAATATAGCTCATACCAGAAAGAATGCAAAGAATTAACCCAAACAAATCTCTGTTGGACTAGCTGGAAAAGGTCTGTGGCAAAAACTGAAGGATGGATTATGGAATATTTAGAAGAACTAATGGAAGTCACAAATTTATTTTGTCCCCAAGGAAGTTTGTTTATTGTGTGACTTCTGGGAAACTACACGGGATAATTTCAAAAATAATTCCTGGGCGTTGCATTGTTGACAACCAGGATAAACATTCCATCCCCCTGGATCAAAGAAACTACACCATCAAAGAAAAGACAGACAACATCAGGAAGCAAATCCTTTTGACTACCTGAGAAATGTCTTTGTGAGAAAAGTCCTGTCTAAAATATTTTGGAAGGTGTCATTAAGCTTTTGGGATCTTAGGAGTCTTCAAATACAAATTTGTGCAGGAAAAGATTTTCCTGGATTGTGTACATAGTGTCTGATCATACACTGAGCGATATTGGTACCAACATCCTTGAACAGGTTAGAGAGAATAAATGAAAGCATGGTTGGAATTGGAGTTAGGGAACCTAGGCTCCAATCCTAGCTCTTCTATTTACTACCTGTGTGATTTTGAGCAAATTTATTTATCTCTATGGACTTCAGTTTCCATGGTAGAGGGAGTACTGGGCCGGAAGTCAGGAAGACCCATGACCCTGAGATCAAATTCAACCTCAGACACTTTCTAGCTGTGTGACCCTAGACAAGTCCTTTCATTGTGTTTGTTTCAGTTTCCTCATTTTTAAAATGATCTGGAGAAAGAAATGGCAAAGCACTCCAATATCTCTGCCAAGAAAGCCTCAAATGGGATCACAAAAAAATTTTTGGACATGAAGAAACAACTAAACAACAACAAAATCAAGTGGCTGGACTGTTGTTGTTTGTCTTTGTTTCAAAGAGGACCAATGATAAGGTGATGTCTTGACTTGCTACGAATTAGATTTAAGTGAGGCAAAATTGCACGAAGTCATCATCCTCACCCTATCTCCCAGAGGCATCGAAGTCCAGTGGCAAGACAAAAGTCAGGATGACTGGCGATGGTGCAGAATGCTGTGGATGACCTTGGTCCAAGCTCCAAGCACTCCACAGATCCTGCTTCAGCCACCTTCATGACCACGGAATAGCTTGTTCTCATCTGCCCATTCTGCTGGGGTAAGTCTTCACATGCTTGGGGTAGACATTTGAGGCCTCAACCTGATTTAGCTCATCTGCTGAGATGGTTTACTGGAGGCTGACTACTGTGCATACTTTTTGGAGGGGGCTGGACTAGATGACCTCTAAAGTCCCTTCTAACTCTAAAATATGTATTAATCTATGAACCTGTGCTTTTCTCACTTAATAGTGTGGTAATTCTAAACCCTTGTGCATAGAGTTAAATGTATTCATTCATTCAATAAATATTTGTTTAGGTGCCTAGTATGTGCCAAACACTGTGCTAAGCGCTGGGGATACAAAAAGGGTAAAAAACAAAAAACAAACAAACAAAAAAAACAGTCCTGCTCTCAACTCAATTCAACAAACATTGATTAAATGTCTACTGTATGCAAGATACTGGGCTAGGTGCAAACAGGTACAAAGGTAGAAATAAAGAACAATGCTTACCAAAGTTATTATGAAGAATACTCACACCTAGAGTAAATACCATGCCCAAGGCAAGAAATATAAAAAGTGTTCTCAGTTGATGAGGCAGGGGTAAGAAGACACCACCCCACAAGAGGAAGACAGAGACTTTCAGTATATTAGCAGAAAAGTAGCACCCACAGATGTAGAGTGAAAAGGGAATCTCGTGGCATAATAAAGGAATTCACCACAATGCACTATCTGGTATCTTCGTATTTTAACTCATTAATTCTGTTGAGATAACATTTCTGAAGGACTGTAAATGTTGACTGTGCCCTCTAAATATGATGTCCTCTACATTCAGTGCCCTCTTGGCCTGCCTTAGTTACAGACCTAGTGCCTACCCCTAAAGGGCTTATATTCTTCTTGGGGATACACATTATTAAAATTGCTAAGTATACAATAATTTGAGGAAGAAGGAAAACTGGAAAGACTTCCTATAGGAGGTAGCATATGACATAAACCATGAAGAAAGCTAAGGACTCCAACAGGTAGAGTTGAGGAGTGGTTGCATTTCAGACATAGAATACCTAGACTAAAGCAAGAGGTGTGAGATATAATGAATGTCGAACTCAAGGAACAAGAAATAGGCCAACTTGTTAGGAATGTAAAGTGTGCACAGGGGAGGCAGATCGTGTCCAAAAGGACTCATGGAATTTTCATTAACTGCTGTTAATACAACAGGAAGTGAAAATGAGCCAAGTAAGATGAAATGATGTGGGTGGATTTCTATTAGAAAGCAGAAGTGAACCAGAACAAGAAAATAGCAGAGGTGCACTTGGAGTATCTGTTGCTTATAAATCTAGACCTAGCCAACATCATGTTATTAATTAAATTTTCTAATTCATCTAGGTAAAATAATTACAGCTTTTCTTTTATTTAAGTCTACTTGCCGGCAAAGATATGCCATCTTCCTTTAGGGAGTGGTGCTATCTAAACATAACTTAGAGAGGATTACCCTTCTCTGTAGTCTGTATTTATCAGTGAGGATGAAGTATAAATATGGATTTACATCAGAAAAAAAAAGAAAACTAAACAACATAACACTGAGGGCTCCAGTTTACAGAGCCCCTGAATTTCAGCTCCTGAAAAACTAAAAGCTATGAAACAGGGTTGGAGGCAGTATAGTACACACACAAAAAAAGTCTAGACTTGGAGTCAGGAGAGCTGGGTTAAAATTCAAGCCCTGACACTTAGCTGTAATACGATAAGCAAGTCACTAAATCTCTTTGAGATTCAACTTTTATATATGTAGAGTGGTGATGGTAACAAATGCTATCTACCTCACAGATTTCATAGGATCACAGATTAATTAAGAGCAAGAAGGGGGACTTAAGACTCAGCCTTCTAACTTTACAGATGGAGGAACTAAGGCTGAGAAAGGTTAAATATAATTCTCAAGAACACAAAGAGGCAGAGACAGTCATCTGATTCCAAATCTAGCATTTTGTCCACTGTGCCACACAGGCTGTGGGGAAAACACTGTAAATCTTAATGGGCCATTATTTAAATGTGAGTTATTTCTATTCTCCTGTTTGGGAAACTAAACAAAAAGATTCCTCAAAGAGGTTGTGAATCATTGTGGTTTTAATTAGAAGAGTTTCATAAGGAACTTGAAAAGGGTAGGAAACCCTTTCCCTAAAGAAAAAAAATATAGTTTTGTGGCAAACTTAGTAACATTTAACTGATTGTTTTCAAATGAAGAATGAAGGGAATTTTAGGGGTGTCAAAACAGGAAGCATCCAGTCTCAGAAAGGGGGAAAAATTCTATTATTTTTAGCCATCCTAATCCATAGACTTAAAGCAATACTATGTGGGCATTCCCTTCCCCTCACATTTCTTTCCCCAGTAAGGCCAAAGAGCCAATGAAAATGGGTAACAAGGACTGATGGGTGGTATTGGGCAGAGTAAATAAAGAGCCACTAAGACTGACAGTGTAGCTGTTCCTAATACCTCTCTTGATCATTTCATGTGACTAGACTTTTCCTCCCATGTACTTCCTTCCTCTTTACTTCTGTTAATCAGTCATCATAGAACTCACGAGGCACTGGGGAAATAGAGCAAAAGAATTATACCCATTTACCTTCTAGACCTGGGCCTCTGTACAGTATTGAATGCATTACTAGAGAGAGAAGACAGGTAAGGAAACAGATCCTGAGATTTGTCCTTGAACCAATGACCGAAACCTATTTTAATGGGGAGAAACCCTGTGATTAAATGGGAAGAATGTTTGTTTTGAACTGAAGGTGTCTGGGTTCTAATCCCAACCTTGACACTGATTCTCTTTGTCAGCTTGGCCAGTTTTTTTGAGTCTAGGGAAGACTGGGTGACTTCCCTTGTTTCCCAGTAAATGTGTTACTACTAAGGCAAAATACTAGGGGGAAACACTTTTAAGTCTAATAAAAGTTTTAAAGAATGTTTTTCTCAATTAATTTTTTTAATAAAATTTCTTCAGAAGGAAGAAAAATAAGGCCTTTTGAAGTGCAAATAGTTTACTTAGCAGGCACTCTGTGCTCTAACTCACTGGAATTTCTCTCAGCCTCTCTTAGATAGGATTTTTTTTTTCTTTCAAGAACATCAATTCTCTACAACTCAGTGCCTCTAAGACTTCAAATATTCAGCTGTCAACTGCAAATTTTATTTCTCATTTTTCAGCTTGTCTGGAAAGTGCAAAGTAAGCCACGAAAAATTACAAAAGAGAGGCTAAAGTCCATGGTGATAAAGAGGTCAGCAGAAATTGAAAAAGCCAGACAATTAGTGTAAACAGATCCTGCGCAGGGCTCCCTGCTCTCACAAGGTTGTATTATGGGATTTTAATGGAATCTGATGCCTGTCTCCCTTCTCCATCTCACCCTAGTTTCTGTTTTAAGGAAGGGCATATTCATGGGTCACAGAGAGCAAAGATGAGGGAGTTGTTACACCGCTGGCACAGATGCCAAATGTGAAATCACAAGTGGAACAAAGAGTAGCTGATGCTGACATTAACAGCAAAAAAAATAAATAATAATAATAATAAGCATTGGGCGGGGGGAGAGGGGAGGAGCAGAAGCAGGGACAGAAAACTTAGTGGAGTTTTATCATAGTTGTTATGTTTTGGTTTGGAGAAGCCTGTCCTTGTCACCATCTCACTTAAATAGGGAGAGGTAGCCTGGTGGAGTGGATAGAGAGCTGACCTTTGAGACAGGAAGACCTACCCAGGACAGTCCTGCCTTGAACATGTAGTCAGTCAACAAGCAATTATTTAGCCTTTATTGGCTGTGTACTTAATTTCTCAATGTCTCAGGCATATTTCTAAGAATGCAATTGCAAAGTAGGAGAATGATACTATGCTGATAGAGGGAGCTTCCTTATTAGGTCCAGTCCAAAGAATAGAGAGATTAGATAGACAGACAAATAGAGATAGGAAAGCAGGGAATCAGACAGACAGATGGACAGGGAGGGTGGGAAGGGAAAAAGTAGGATGGGAGAGAGTGGGAGAGGGAGAAAGGGGAAAAGGGAAAGAAGAGGAGAGGAGAGGAGGATGAAGAGAGAGGAGAAGAGAGAGGAAAAGGGGTGGGGAGAGAGAGAGATGACAGATACATGGATAAAAAGAGAGAAATAAAAATAACCATAGATATAGATATGCATAGACATATATTTAATATATACATATATATTTAATCTAGGTTGTATTTTATATAGCACATACATGTATGCATGTGTTGGTAAATAATATATATAAATAGTATGTGACACATATATATTACATGTATACATATTTCATATATATGTATATATATATATATACATTATACAGTGTGTCCCAAAAGTCTTAGTGCCATTTTTGCAGTTTTAAGTTTTGATAACTTAAAACTGCACTAAGACTTTGGGATAACCTATATATAATATATACCTACTTCACATAGACTAGCACTTTATAATCAAAGAGTCACTGACAGCTGGAAGTGAAATTAGAAGTCACTTAGCTATAGCTCTCCTCATTTTGCAAAGGACGAAGAGATCTAGAAAGATTCAAGTGATTTTCCTGGCATCATATGGGTAATAAGTGACAGAGTTAGGATTCAAAGCCAGTGCTCTGCCTCCACAGCTAGTGCTGCTTCCTTAATTTTGTCAGATCTTTGTACAAACAGATTGGTAATAATATTTGCCTCCATTTACATGGAGTTTTTTTTTTTGAAGGGGGGGAAGGCAGGGCAATTGGGGTTAAGTGACATGTCCAAGGTCACACAGCTAGTAAGTGTGTCAAATGTCTGAGGCCGGATTTGAACTCAGGTCCTCCTGACTCCAGGGCCAGTGCTCTATTCACTGCACCACCTAACTGCCCATACATGGAGTTTTGAAAGTTGCAGAGTATTCTACAAATATCTGAACCCCTCAGAATCACAGGTCTAGGTAACTGCAGGTATTATTGTCATTTGAATTTTTCAGGAAGCTAATGCCCAAAAGAGTTAAGAGATTTGCCCCTGGCATCACAGGAAGAACATGTCAGAGCTTGAGCTCAAGTCCAGCGTTCTGTTGGCAACAATGCACTACATGTCATATGCCTCTCAATGCCTCTAGGATCTAAGCATCTCACTTTCCTGAGCCTATACTGATTCGGGCTCACTTTTTCAGATGCTTCCTTCCAACATGCTTTTTTGCTGTTATTGTCGTTGTTTTTCCTACCCCATCATGAATTTTATGTGGATTGATGTCCTGACAATTTTTGTGGCAGAGACAGCTTTGTTTATGTATTTCTCCTTCTGTAGAATGGGGATAGCAATAGCACTTATATCCCTATATTGTAAGATTGTTGTGAGGATCAAATGGAATAGCATACATAGAGCACTTTGTAAACCTTAAAGTGATATAGAAATTCCAGGGAGCTAGCTATTGTATTTATCCAAGCTTTAAAACAAAACACTATGAATTTATTCCATTTGAAATCAACTGTTTTTCTCTGGCCTATGTCTGGCAATAATATGTTTTTCTGTTCATATCTAATGAGAGCAGAAGCCCTTGTAAGGCATAGGGAGAGAGAAAGCTTAGGTGATCAACTTTCTCATATATGTACGTGTGTGTATATAATATACACATGTGTATGGATCACCTACATTTTATCTTAGAAGTTTTAAAATGACATTGCATGATTCTAGTCATGCTTTGGAAAATGTCAGGGTCATGCAGAAATATTCATTCAGGGTTCATCTGTCACCTGGGATATTTTAATGAATCATGACTGTTAAATAGATATAGGACCTGGCCCCATGAATCTCACATTATTTTTTAAATTGTGTCCTGCCTTCCAAATATATTTACTGCCCTCAATGTTAGGCCTCTCCTCCCTGTCCTAAAGAAGGTGATTTGTCACAATCAGAACAAATCTATGCTGTAACATTGTGAGAAATGGCCACAACAAGACATACTCCCCAGAGGTCCTACATGACACTGTGTTCTTCATAGACTTTGGATATTTCTCATCAAAGTTGTAGGAAGAAGTCTGCCAGGTGGCAGTGGGGATGGAAATGACATGACGTCTGTACGTGATATGATACTCATTTTTCTGAAATAAAGAATCTTGTGAAAGGAGGAATCATGACTTGTATTTATAACCACTTTGCATAAACATCCCTAAATTCCAAGCACAAAACAAAAGACATGAATCATATCACAGCAGGCGCTAGAGCTGGGAAGTGGTCCTTGTGAAGATTGCTTCCGTAATTTGGGCTCCATAATGCATGAGAATTGCTTTTAGAAGATCTGTAGGAAGCTGATAATGGCTTATTTAACTCCAGTATCACTATGAGAAATCTATTTTTTAATCAAGAGCATTTCCTCGACTAAAAAAATGTCATGTGTCCAGGCTCTGACTTAATTTCATTTGGTGATGATTGGAAAAGTTGAAACATTTGGATGATAATCTGTTTTTTAAACTATAGCATCCTGTGGTCAGAATGAGCTATATGCAGGGTAGGTTGAGGAGGGTAAGGAAGGTCATCTTGCCCAATAATATCTCCAACAAAATCAGTCAACCAGTCAACTAGCATTTGTGCCTGACCCGTAGTAGAGCCTTCCAAGCTCATATTGGTCTGATCAGCCACATTCGGAAACACTGTACCTCGCCCAACACAGTAATGTCATTTTGGTCCTTTTCAGGAATGAAGGACAGCAACCAATCAATAAACCAAGCAACCTTTAAGCAGCTATGTTCCAGTCACTATACTAAGCACACAAAAGCCTTGTATGATACCAGAAATCCTACTATTAGAAATGTATTTTTTTTTTAACAAAGGCATTCTTGGAACTTCCTAGCAAAAGTATCAAAGTAAGCCACCATCAGTCACTAATAAATTAGTATAAATAATTTTATTAGGTTACGGGTAACAGATGAGTTTGTTGCACTATGACATAAGCTGAATGAGGAATTGCAAAGATGTACTATGGACTCAAAGTTATATGAGTTACCTTCCAAATGCTTGACTCTAGACTGACCCTACATTGGAAGGGGCAGGGATAATTGTGATAATTGACAGTGATTAGTGGAAAATGGAAGAAGGATGAGCTCAACTACACAGAAGTGATAAGAAAGTCCACATTAATTCAAAGGCCAGGAAAGGGAAGGATGGAAGACAAGAAGAAATGACATAGGAACCACGTGTTAACTAGGTAGGGATAAAAGGTTAGAGGTATTCTAGTGGGCGATAGGTATTATTTGAAATTTAAAAACAAATGGGCATAAAATAGTGTATTAACTAGAAAGGTTCAGCAATGATAGCATTTAGCCAATGAGCATAGTTATTCATTTTGCAATATTATTCCGTTGTTTTTTAATCATGTCAAACTCTTCATAACCCCATTTGGGATTTTCTTGGCATAGATACTGGAGTGGTTTGCCATTTCCTTCTCCAGCTCATTTTACAGATGTGGAAACTGAGGCTAACAGGATTAAGTGACTTGCCCAGTGTCATACAGCTAATAAGTGTCAGAGGTCAGATTTAAACTCAGGAAGATGAATCTCCCTGACCCTAGACCTGGCACTCTGTCTACTGCATCACCTAGATCCCCAATATGTTTTTCTACTGGGGTTGATTTTTAAAGCTTAATTAAGGCAGACAGGAAAGAGTATTTGGAATAATGACTCAAGCAATTCAATCACTGCTTTGATGCACCTTCCTTTAACTAGACTCACAGGGGTGAGCCTTTGGTATCTCTGAAACTCTGCTATAGTAGCTAGTGTCTTGACTCAAGGCAACCCTAGGGAAGGGGGCTATCAAATACCAAAGCTCAAAGGAAAGTAGTCAACATTCCACTGGCCATGAGGACTGTGGTCCTGGGAGACCCTGCTTATAGGTCTGAGAATCTCCCAGCAAGCAAAACTTTTAAGTTGAGGTCTCCATCCCAACTTTGAAGGTCATTGAACAAAGAAGTTATAGCAGCCGGTATACCTCCATAATGGCTAGACCCAGAAGAGACAAAGGGAAGGATGGTGGATAAAGGTCATTATTGGAGTGACCTTTTTTACACAGCCCTTGTGACAAGAGTGGGAAGAGAAGCACCGAGTACTAGATAAAATACATGCCAGTAATTGCTTCCAAGAAAAGGAGGAGGTAAAGATGTCTGGAGAACAGCAGCTTCTAGTAACTACTAGGGAAGTATCTTTGCATATCAGGGTTTAAACAATCATTCAGGTTCCCAATCTCAAAGTCACACCCTCTTCAATTCCTCACTTGGATTCACCCTCATATTCAATATATTGGCAGGTCTCACCCTTTCTACCTTCACATCATCTCTTGTACATGTTCCCATCTCTCTACTTACACTGTAATGGACAATTGAGGCAAATACAGGACGGCAACCCAATCAGAATTTAAGAATGCTTATTTATTAAGTCAGCGACTGCCTCCCAAAAGGGAAGGCAGCCCTGAGCAGTCTGTCCAGCAAGCTTTTATACAGTAAAAAGTACTTCCTGAAACAGTGGTCAGCAAGGCAACTGTTGCTACATAGGAATGTAAACTAAGGCGGGGGGGGTGCTGCAAGCTACCGGGGCAGATCTTTGTTTTAGTTATATCTTAGTTACAAGGCAGATGCAGGGCAAGGTTTCACAAAGGTCATACCTTTATGCTAGGTTCCTGGGGCCCCCTGAGGGGCCTTATGAGAGGCCTTGTGTAGGAGCTAGCACTATGGGAACCTAACTGGCACTTCAACACCACCTCCTCCCTACCCTTCCGCCAAGCAGACCCTCATCACTTAACATCTGAATTGTCCCTTTAGCCTTCTGATTGGTTCCCCTGCCTCAAATCTCTAGTCACTCCAGTTTATCCTCCAATCAGCTACTAAAATGATCTTCCTAAAGCACAGGTCTTACCATGTTACCCCTCCCCCACATTAAATAAACATCAGTGGCTTCCTATTGCGTCCAGGATCAAATATAAAATCTTCTGTTTGGCCCCTTCTTACCTTTCCCATATCCTTACACTTTCTTGTCTGTATACACTGCAACAATGGTGTCAAACTCAAATAGAAACCGGTGGCCATTAAACTGTCCCTAAGTATCCCTGCAAGCCACATACTGACCTAGAAAAGCACATATTAACATTATCTATGTCCTAGCGTATTTTTATTGATTTTGTTAAATATTTCCCAATTATTTTCTAATCTAGCTTGCTGCACATCATTAGAGACAAGGTATTTATTATACAGACATTTCTGCTCTACATTTCAGCAATACTGACCTTTTTGCTGTTCTTTCTACACTAGAATCCATTTCCTGACTCTGGGACTTTTTACTTCCTGTCCCCATACCTTGAATGCTCTCCCTTTGCCTCTTTACCTCTTGGCTTTCCTGGGTTCTTCCAAATCCCTGCTCAAATTATGTCTTCTGCAGGAGACCTTTTCTGGTCCCTGCTGCTGCTAATGCCTTTCCTCTGAGATTAACTCCCATTTAGACTGTCTATATCTTGTTTGTACAGGGTTGTTTGTATATTGTCTCCCCCATTAGGATGTGTGCTACTTGAGAGCAGGTACCATGTTCTTGCCCTTCTATGTATCCTCAACACTTAAACACAGTGCTTAGCGTAGTAACTTAATAAATTCTTGTTGACTGACTGATTATTAAGTAAGCTGCAGTACCAGGGATAGATGGAAGGTGCCTTTACCCTTTCACATCTCCTGGTGAAACAGAAAGAGAAAGAGGAGTCTTACAATGGGAAATGTTGTTATAAGAAGGCAGCAAGGAATTCAGGACACCAGATCATTAGGTTCAGAAAGGAGTTGAAGCCCTCAAATACAAAATCCTCCTTCAGGAGCCTTGGAAGGTGACACCAATCCCTCTTCTATGTTAGAACCACCTACAGCCATAAACTGAAGAATAAGCAATATTTTCCTGCCAGTATTTTGGAAAAACTAACCAATCCTATCCCTGTTGTATTGCCAAGGGAGAGAGAGAGAGAGAGAGAGAGAGAGAGAGAGAGAGAGAGAGAGAGAGAGAGAGAGAGCGCACCAGGTGAGGCTTCATCCTGACAGAGCAGCATACCTGTGAGGGTTTGTTCCAGTTCCTGGCTATGTTGCCCTGTGGTTGTTGTGGTGGAGCTTCTGATTTGGCATCTGTAGTGAGGGGATAGGGAATTTCCCAAGGCAACCAATTCCATTTTCAAATAACTGTGATTCTTAGAAACTTATTCCTTAAATTGACCCCAAATCATATATTTATAAGTCAGGCCCATTGGTTCTAGTTCTGTCCCTTTGAACCCAGGAAGAATATGTTAGTTCATCTTCCATATGATGATATGCCTTCAAATATTTGAAGACTGAAACCATGTTTTCCTTTAAGGTTTTCCTCTCCAGGCTAAATATCTCTGGTTCCTTCAAGCCATCTTCATAGGTAGCTAAATGGTAATGGATAGTATTTGGACTTGGAGTCAAGAAGGACCCAAATTCAAATTCTCCTTCACAAACTTACTTAGCTATGTGACTGTTTTCAAATCACTTAACCTCTGTTAATCTAAGTTTCCTTATCTATAAAATGGTGATAATAATGAATGAAAGTCCCTATATTACATGGTTGTCATGAGGACCAAATAAAATGACATATATTTGACACACTAGCCTTGTGACCTTGGGCAAGTCACTTAAACGCAATTGCCCTGCTTTTTCCCTCCAAAAAGAAAAAAAATGACATGCATAATGTTCTTTGAAAGCCTTATATTACTATAGAAGTAGCAGTTATTATCATCATCGTCATTATTATGAGGTTCATTAGCATTCTAATTTCTCTTTCTTGGTTCTAATCTGTTTTGTCAAAGTTCCTCCCTGAATTCCTCCTGTACTGGGCAAAATACTCTAAATGTGCTCTAATCAATGCAGACTTTAAGGAGATCCTAACCTCCTTTGTTCTAGACACTATATTTCTATTGATGGAGTATAAGGTAACATGAGCTTTCTTGGCTGTCAAGTCATATTGATGACACATATTGAATTTGCATTCTATTAAATTTCCTGGGGTGGCTAGGTGGCACAGTGACTAGAGTACCAGCTCTGAAGTCAGGAGGACCTGAGTTCAAATCTAGCCTCAGACACTTAATATTTACTAGCTGTGTGACCTTGGGCAAGTCACTTAATCCCAACTGCCTTCCCAAAAGCAAAATAATAATAATAATAAATTTCCCATGTCTTTTTCACATGTACTTGTATCTGGCCAAGTTCACCTTTAATCTATAGTTATGTAGTTGATCTTTTTTAAAGTTTATGTTAATTTTTGTAAAATTTAGTTTATCACTAAATTATCATTATTCCAGCCTAACAGGAATTTGTGGATCACAGTTGTCATCCAGAATATCAACTATTCCTCCCAGCTTGTGTCATTAACAAATTTGGCTTTTAAGCCACCTGTGTTTTCATTTAAATCTTTGCTATACATTCTGAGCTAAAAGCAGCATGGATAGACCCCCTGTGGTATATCTCTAGAGACTTCAGTCCAGGATGATAATGATTCACTAGTCTATACTTTTGGAATCAGGACATTCAATCTGCTACAAATCCACCTAACTGTGCTATAATTCTACCCAATTCTCTCCATATTATTTATTAATAAAGAGATAATAAGAGAACTTATTAAATGTTTTCACTTAACCCATGATTGTTATATGTTGAGTGTGGGAAAGGTCAGCCATTTCCCTCATATAACAATTTCCTTTATGTCATTTCCCTGATGTACCAATTTACCAATGACCGATTTGTCAAGAAGGAAAAGTAGGTCATTTTTCCAAGGACTTCTCAGTGAAGTCATAAAGGCTTGTGATGACTACCATTTCCCTTTCTAAGTGCTTCTTGGATCATCTCTTTAATAGTCTGTTCTAGAATTTTTCCAGGAATTTGTGTCAAATTTATAGTTTCAGAATCTACCTTCTTCCACTTTTGAAAATCACAGACCACACCAATTGTTTCCATTTGAATTATCTTAGTAAGATTCTGAAGATCACCTGACAGGATAAGGTACAGACACTGAGGTCCTTTCTCTAGCTCAACTGCCAAGCATTCAAACGCTACTGCAGAAAGGGCAAATCCAATAGGCTGGCTACATTGCCCGAATGCCAAATATAAATTTGCTAAGAGACTTATTTTATGGAGAACTCGTACAAGGAAGGTGCTTACGTGTTGGTCAGAAGAAGTGATATAGAGACATTCTCAAGGTCTCTCCGAAGAACTTTGGAATTGATTGCATGACATGGGAGACACTGGTAAAGGACAGCCCAATGTGGTTTGGTCACACCAAAGAAGGTGCTATGCTTTATGAACAAAGCAGAACTGCAGTGGCTCAAAAGAAACATGAGAGGCACAAATTTAGAGACATCCCCACTCCAAATGTTCATATGGACTACTTATGCCTGATCTGTGGTAAAGCATTTCAAGCTTTAATGGTCTGATTAGCCACCGTCAGACACATTGTATCTTGACTCCAACATAGTGATGCCATTTTGGTCCTATTTGAGAATGAAGGACAACAACCACCATTTGCAACCTTTGTCATTCCATTACTACCCTTTTGTAGCAGCTTCCCAGTTGGCTTTGCTCACCCCAATGCCCCATTCTGTTTCATCCTACATACTAATGACAAGATTTATCTTCCTTTTATTCCCTGCCTCAAAAAAGCCTGGATGGATCACTACTTTCCATGGCCAGACCAACTTTCTTTGCCTTGCTTTCAAGGACGTCCATAACCTGGCTACCCTATTCCACCTGTCCAAACATACCTTCCATCATTATCCAACGTACTTGTTTCTCTAATTTAGACAATCATAACAAATGTAACAACAACAACAATAATGCAACTCAGGAATTTTAGGTTTTGAAAGCATTTTACATGTTCTATTTGAGCATCATAATAAAAATAACAATTATAATTAGCATTTAGATAGCACTTTTAGGTTTGTGAAGCACTTTACAAACATTATTTTATGTGATCCTCACAATAAACCTATGATATGCATAGGTGCTATTATTATACCCATTTTACAAATGAGGAGCCAAAGACTTGCCCAAAGTCACAGTTAGTGAGTATCTCAGGCTAAATTTGAACTCAGATCTCCCTAATTCGTAGTCCAGTTTCTTATATCTCCACTGTGCCATCAACCTTCCATTTTTATTGTCACTCATATTTTCATTACCAACTCCAAGACTTTGCTCATCCTATTCCTTCTGCTTCAAATAGTTTCTTCTCTTCCATCCTGTCCTTAATACTTAAACCCCAGCAGGTAAGGAAAGCAATTTCTAAAAACAGAATGTGTGTGTGTGTGTATTTCTGTGTGTATTCAACTCAAAAATAATTTATTAAAGATGTGTTATATTCATGGTATTGTGATAGGCACTGGAAGAGACTCAAAGTTTAAATAAGACACAGTCCTTGCCTTCAAAGAATTTAATGTCTAGTAATGGAATAAGGTAGCAATTGAAGTATCTACAAGATTTACAAACAATATTACAGGATGAGTGTATTAGAGGATAACAAACAAAGTGCTCTGTGAGTTCCAAAATGGAAGATCATTATCCATTTGGGGATCAGGCAAGGAGATATCATTAGAGTTGGGTTTGAATGAATGGTTAGAGATTCAACAGTTAGAGAGAGGGAAGGAAAACATTCCACCATAGAAAATAGTGTGAATAAAGTATGGAAGCAAAAGGTATTTCAGTTTGGTTATTCAGAGCCATGTGGACTTAATAGTTGAAATTATGGGAGTGACTAAGGAAAGAGAAGGAAGAAAAAAGAGAAGAAAGGCAAAGACCAGCCCTTGAGGTTGAGAAGAGGAGGAGGAAATAGTAAAGGAAAACCAAAGACATAGTTAAAGACGTAGGAAGAGAACCAGGAGAGTGAGTCAAGGAAAAAGAAAGTATCCAATAGGAGGAGGAGATCGATAGTGTAAAAAAGCAGCAGAAAGTTCAAGGTAGGCCAGCATAGTTTTGTTGTGTCTTTTTTTTAAGTCATTGAATTTGATTATTAGAAAGTCATTGGTGGGGGCAGCTAGGTGGCACAGTAAATAGAGCACCGGCCCTAGAATCAGGAGGACCCGAGTTCAAATCCAGCCTCAGACACTTAATACAAAAACTAGCTGTGTGACCTTGGGCAAGTTGCTTAACCCCAATTGCCCTCTAAAAAGCAAAAAAGAAAAAAAAAGAAATTCATTGGTGTCTTCTTAAAAAGTCATTTTGTGGGACGGCTAGGTGGTGCAGTGAGTAGAGTGCCAGCCCTGGAGTCAGAAGGACCTGAGTTCGGATCCGGCCTCAGACATTTAACACATACAAACAAAAACCTAGCTGTGTAACCTTGGGCAAGTTACTTAACCCCAATTGCCCTCCAAAAAGCAAAAAAAAAAAAAAGTCATTTTGATATAATAATGGCAGAAGCCAGGCTAAAACGAGGTAAGGAGTAGAAGCATAAGATGTAGGTAACTTTTCCAAGATGTTTAGCTTTGAAAGAGACAGATATAGGATGATAACTGGAAAGGGCTGAAGGTTCCAGGACAATAGAATGGTGGGAGCTTTCCTAGACACGTAGGTGGCAAAGTGGATAGAATGCTGGACTTGGAGTCAAGAAGACCTGAGTTCATAATTCCGCCATGTACATATACTAGCAGTGTGACTCAAGGCAAATCACTTAACCTCTTTAACCTCCTCACCTATAAAATGAGAGGAGAAATAAGGAAGGAGATTGGACTTAAGATCCCTTTCTAAGATCCCTTTCAATTCTAAATCTATCATCCTGTAACTGAAAGACATTTATTAATAATAATAAATAAATAATAATAAATTAACAGGTTGGAAATAGAAGGTCAGGGGGCAAGGGATACTAGGGTGGTAAATGAGTAGTTGACTATGGGATCATGTTTTGATGAGGGGGCAAGTGAAGCTAGATTACTGGTAATGGGCTAAGCAGGGGTAGGGAACCTGTGTCCTTTTAGGTGCTCAAGTACAATCCTGAATCCAGCCAAAGGCTCACACTTGAGGACCTAGAAGGCCACGTGTATCCACAGTTTCCCCACCCCTGGTTAAGGGAATAGAGAATAATGGATCAGAAATCATAGTGAGAATGAAGAATAGATTTAACGTGAATGAGGGTGGAAGAGTTGGAAGTATTGGAGACTGTGGTTTGAAACTGGACTTTGAAAGTTCCTTAGCTTAAAGATGATACAATACCAAGAGGTGATGAAACTATATGAAAGTCTTGAAGATATGCTGAATGTGATCTGGGGGTCAAGCTCATTTGCATAAGACTATCCTCATTTGTGGAGAATGCTCACTCAGTGCTTTGTGAGGGTCAGAATTGGTGAAAGCTTGGGAAAAAGCGATTCTCATCCTGTTAGATTACAGCAGTTTTTAAACTCAGTTTTGTAAGACCTTTAGAAACATAAAACTTTACACCTGCAGAAACTATGATAAAAACATAAACTTTACTTGGTGCCTGCCCCCTTCCTCACAGCTAGCAACGCTATGCTTTTTGTATCATTCTCATTCCATAGTAGAGTTTGTTAGATTTATAGATAACATCTGTTACCACGTAGTCAGTCAACAAACACATATTACATGCTGACCATGTACACTGCACTAAGTGTTGGCTAATACAAGGAGAAAGAAAGATAGTCCTAGCCCTCAAGGAGCTTACTTTCTTTATATATATATATATATTAACATTTTTTTAAAAAATTTTGAATTCTAAAAATTCTCCCTTTCTCCATCCTCCTCTGGTCATCAAGAAGGCAAGAAATATGATTTCAATTATACATGTGAAGTCTTGCAAAATATATTTTCATATTGTTGTCATTTTTAGTCCTGTCCAATTCTTCATGACCCCATTTGAGGTTTTCGTGTCAAAGATACTGGAATTATTTGCCATTTCCTTCTCCAGATCATTTCACAGATAAGGAAACTGAGGCAAACAGCGTTAAATAACTTGCCCAGGGTCACACAGCTAATAAGTGTCTGAGGCAAGCTTTGAATTTAGGTCTTCCTGATTCCAGGCCTGGCACTCCATCCACTGTGACACCTAGTTATACCAAATGGAGGCTCCACACAAAATAAAAATGATTCTAGCTTCACTAAAAGCAAAGTTGCTAATACAAGAGCATGATTGCCAATCCTGACATGATAATAGGACAGCCATAAATGTGCTTCTACTGTTTTAAGTTCAAAGCAACCTCCAGCAAGCACAAGCTGTTCAAAAATGCACTGAGTTAATGGAAAACAATTGTAGAAACTTTATTGCAGCTATGTACATTGATAGTGTTTCTTTGGAATCATCCCGTGGGACTTCAAGAACTGAGCGAGTAATTTTTATCTTCCCTAAGCAGGGTGTTGGAATACAGAACAATACTCACTTGCTTTACCTGCTCTGGGGCTCCTATGGGTCTGCCTGTTGTATGCTACAAGATGTCTTTGGCGATAGGGGGATCTGCCATATTTTCCACGTCCTCTGAATCATGGAGGAGTACTGTATAATAAAGCTGTGGGGAAATATTTTAATAAAGAACAAAGTGCATACTTGTGCAATGCTGATTGTTTGACTTCTAAAGCAATATAATTTTATTTAAAAAAATTTATATCAATCTGTTCACCCAAAGGAGCTTAAAAGTATCCCAATATGTAGGCAATTGCCAACCTGGAACTCACTAGACCGATTCAGGGCACGTTCCTGAATCTCATATCAGGTGTGGAGATGCTGAACCTTGACAGGAGCCACTTGATGCCATCATCAAGCGTAAGCAGAGCCGTGAGATGAACCGGGCCAGGCGGGTAGTTCAGGATAGAACTCCATTTATTGATTCTCTGAACAAGATTTTCATAGCGCAAAGAGACAAAGAAGGTAACTATCAGTCATTATATTCCCATACTGTCAGGCAGACCTTGAAGGCTATTATGTCCTTTCTTTATCTAGTGTTCCTGTACAGGATAAGCAAGAATTCAGGGCGCTCTGTTCTTTTCACATCATGGAGAGTGGTGAGCCAACATCCTGTTGGCCTGGGAGCAGCTGCAAGGAGCCGGCTGCTTCTACCTGCCTAACTTAGAGTTGGCCCTCAACATCTCCCCCTTTCTTTGCAAGTAACTTAACTCAATGAATTTCAGCAACAAGGGTCCTGAAGTTTCTGGATACAAGATGCAGTATACATGGGAAGCAAGCACAGAAGATTAACAATATAATAAGCATATGTACAAAGTATAATAACATGGATATAATATTCTGGAAAGGATTGACCTTATCAAAATTATAGAGAATCTTATTAGCTAAATCATAATTCTGTATTATCCCCCAGGGCATACATGTACCAGGTGATACAAGAATCATACCAAGCTCCCAAAAAGTGGGCTCTAATTTTATCCCATGTAATCTTGACCTGGGAAGAATTATATAAGCTGGAGGTGACACAAATTACATCTAACAGTCAAGCTTTTGATGCTTTTAATCATTACCTAAATATAATACTAATTGTTCTAATACATTTATCTTATACGAAAGATACTTATATAAATTTTGTTATGTCTTAAAGGCTATAGAAATATTTTTTGATAATTAACATGTTGTGCAGCTTGGATTTTTCCTAGTAGAGAAATTGTAGACACAGTGGTAAAAATTATCAATAATATTAGGGCAGTGAGTCTAGTAACAAGAAATCTGACAAACCTTTATCCCCCTCTTTTTAAGAAATCAAAAATCATATGTAATGCATATCCCCTTCATGTTTGATACCAAACATGAGTTAAATTAGTTGGAAAAAGCAAACGAAGGTTGTTCAACAATTACTACAACAGAATCTCTACTAGATATACATTGAGTAGGAGTACAATTGATGCCAGTAGTATTCCATACATAGGAGTCATACATATATCGGTGTATCCATAATTACATTGGAGAAGGAATCTGGTTTTAAGTGTTTCTACCTAGTCTGGAGATACATAACTGATTGTTCCACCAAATTGGTTTTATAAATTATATCTTGTCTATAGATTCTTGGGTTTTTAAAGCCAAGCTAACATTCTTTCCCAATTCATCCATAAATTGAGCAGTTTGTATTTCACTTAGTGAAGAAAACATGGTTGTTGATATTAAGAGACAGGCTATGGCAATTAGTCCTGTGATTAAGAGTCAAGAAATCACTTTTTTTCTAGCTAGAGAATCGGATATTACTTAGAGTGTATGTTCCCCTAAAGTCTGAAACCAATTATGAGAAAGATTAGTGGAAAAACAGCAAAAGAGAGTGGTTCTACAAACAGTACAATGACATCATAACCCCTAATACATTGTTCAAGGAAATAATTTTTAAAAGTAATGTTCCATTAGAGGGTAGTATTATCTTGTGAAAAGGTGAGATGCTGAGCCAAGTCTTCTTGAGTTGTCTTTGTGCAAGGGATCTCCTGATCCTCTTTCTCCAAATTCTCAGTTTCTACATCTGGGTGGTAAGTTGTGGAACATGCTCAAAGATGTTACTTTGATATCCACCCAGGTTTGTTGAAGTTTCCTGGAAAGACACAATCATATCCTTGCCCCCACGTTAATTACAGATCTGGACCTTCCCATTTCTTTGTCTGGGGATCTTTCCACATTATTTTCATTTGGGGAGTGTATACTTTTTCAAATTGCTTTTCTGCTGGTGTATACCCATTTTTAGTGATGTTTAAAAAATTTAGTGTATATAAGGCAGTAGCTAAGTACCTTTTGTGGCATATCAGTCCCAGTCCCCCTTTTTTATTTTTGTAAATAGGTTTTAATAGTTTTGTTTCTTCTCTAGACTATATATTGACCAACGGGTTTATAAGGGATTCTGGTAATTAATTTTATTTAAAAATGATCACAGAAAGATTGAAATGATTTGATAGTGTAAATGGGCACATTATCAGTTCACAATTGTTTTGGAATGCCCATGAAAGCTAAAGATTGTAACATATGATTAATTACATTTTTTACGGCTTCTCTTGTCTGGAGTGAAGCAAAGGTAATAGAAGAAAAAGTATATATTGTAACATGTACATATGATAATTTACCAAAAGAAGGATAATGAGTCTCATCCATCTGCCAAATATGGTTAGATTTAATTCCCTGTGGGTTAACGGCAATAACTAGAGGAGTAGTATAGATAGTGTATTGAGGGCAGTTTTTAACGATCTGTCTAGCTTGTTCCCTAATAACATGGAATTGTTTACATAGTTACATTTTGATGAAAATAAGAGTGAAATTATGTGGCTTTATGAATATCTGAGGAAAAAAGAATTGGAAAATCTTGAACGTTTTGATTAATAGTCGCATTATTTTGAGAAAAAGGCCCAGGAAGTGAAGAATGAGCTGTAATATGAGTTTTATATATATATGTGTGTGTGTGTGTGTGTGTGTGTGTGTGTGTGTGTGTGTGTGTGTGTGTGTATGTGTGTGTGTTATGTGTGTGTGTGTGTGTGTTTCAACCTCAGTCTTATGAGGGTTTGTAATTTTTGAAAAAAGTTAAAAAGATCTGTATTCTCTGTGTGTGTGTAAGTTTAGCAGTATCAATAAGTTGGCACATGTACACTGGATATTTTCTATCTGACATAATATTAGAGGGAGAAGAAAAAAATCATTTAACAATGATATCATAGCTGAAAGTTTTGCATTTTGAGCAGAAATAAAGTGAGTATAACTTTATAATTATTAGCATCAATGTAGTAGGCTATATTTCTAGTCTTAAGATTTATAAATGACCACCAAAATTTTATGGAAAAAAAGTTAGTTGAAAACTTATAACATGATAGCTCTGTTTTTTACTTTAAAACAAAAACAAAGTTTTAAAATTGAGATTTATTAAAACTAAGTTGGTGTAAAATGTCCTTAAGTAACATAAATTCCCAAAATATTAACAAACTAAATTTCTAGTTAATTGCAGAAGTCTTAGATATCACAAAGTTTTTTAGTAAAAAAAGGGATAGTAATTTAATTTAGTCATAGTATTTTTAAAAACTACTAGTTTGAGAATCCCTTTAGACAATGGGAACATTTTACAGTGAGCCTCAAGTAATTTGTATGAATTTCTGTACATGTTCTAATTCTTGGTGAAAAATAATGTTAGATTTCCCAGTAAGCTAAACAAAAGAGTTCTTATCCTTTACTGATTACTTGCTCTGATCATAGAAATTTGCTACAGGAGGGAAAAAATAGGAATATGTGAATTAAATATAGCCTTAAGTGCTTTTTATCTTAAACAGCAATTTTCGCCAATCACAGGTTAGAGCTGATTACAGTTGATTTTATTCTCATGGAGCTGTAATAAACAATAAAGATTTACTATGTTTCTTATACATAAAGGATTTCATTTAACATTTTTCTTCCTCAAATTTAAACTTGTCCTGGTGTAAAGGCCAATTATTGGAAATTACTTCTTATTGTACACAGACTTGTAACTTCTCAGCAAGCTAATTTCATTGTTTAGGAACTACATAACTAAAACAAGTTCCTTTCCCAAGCTGATGACCTTGCCTATAGAGATGGTTTCCAGAGGCCTTGGCAGTTTTACAAAATAAGGCGAATTGACATGGTCCATGGGCTGATGGTGATGCCCCTGCTTTGCCAACTCTCATATATGCAGGAGGAATGTCCTGAATGGGCAGAATTAATCCAAATGAAGTTTTCACCGAGTCTTCTCCTTCTCACATACAGTAATCAATTAACAATTTTAGGTTTTAACATTAAAACAGTAACTTAATAAACAATTTTGAAAGTTTCATAAATGAGCACCAAATTGTTTTAGCCGTAACTTCCTTTTTAAGTACAGGTAAAGATGTAAATACCTGGATTTCTATATGGTGGATATAAACATTATAAGACAGAGTTTAGCAGAACTGATAAAGTGACATAATTGTTTTTACACAAATTTTTTTCCTTTATCTTTTAGTTTCAACAAAATTCAGATTAAAAATTTGCTTTATCTAACACTATTTCTGGCTAACAATGATCACTCAATTTTTACTATATAATAGAATTTTACTATAGTTTAGGAAGACCATAATAACCCAATGATAATATGACATTAATTTCATTTCCAAATCATCACACACAAAAATTATTGATAAAAAATTGGGCTTATCAAGTACAGATGTTTTTCTCCTCTCCCCACAGATGCAGAGCCTGATTGTGGATTCTGGAGTTTGAAAGGAGAGGTTCATCTGCTTGCCTAAAGGTGTGGGCTTCAGGGTGACCAGGGCTGTTGCCAGTGGGGTTCTTGATATAATTAGTATGCCTCCTCCCTTTGGCCAAATTGGGGAGGGTAACTCAAATCCCCTATAATTCTTCAGCAATATCTTTTTTTAATCTGATCTAGGATGAGAGGCTTTAATAAATATTTGTAAATTGTTTTTAGCTGTTCTAACTTTTACTTCAGTAAACTTCATTTCTATGTTTATTCCTTAAAAACATATTTGAAAGTGAGAACTTTTAACTTGCCAGTCACATATTATTAGTATAATAAATTCTGGCTTATCTTTAGCATCAAATTAGGAGTGACAATTTTCACAATTCCAAAAATAACCAGAATGAGTTCAATTAACTTTTAGTTGATCCTGATACACAAAACTTTTCTCTTTTAGGTGAGGCAGGAAATGGTTAAATGCTAATCAGTCTGCCTTTTTGATCTGAGGAGAAAAATTCCTTTTTATTATTTTATCACTTTCTCCACACTCGAACTTGGCCAGAGTTGGAATGGAGAGAAAGAGATTTTCAAACCTTTTAAAAATCTTAAAACTTCTGTTCACACTGTTCATGCAAATAGTTTATACCCTATTATTTTTTCTAATTCTATCCTGATACTTCTTCTACACTCTTCGACCTGCCATTACCATCATATAACCTAAACAAGATAATATTCTTCTTTTTCTTTCTCTCTCCTCTAAGGGAGAGGGGGAGAGAAAGAGATAACAGCATTACAAGGAAAGTCCAGCAGTGCAGCTGCATTTTAAACCTTATAGAGTGTCAGATTATCCACACTCACACTCATTCACACAAAGACACAAAAACAAAACAGATAGATACAGAAAATGACAGGAAGAGTGCACTCATAGAAAATTGTCAGAGATTCACTGCAAAAATCAGACATTTGCTTGGCCCTCCAGATGATAATGGAGGCCAGGTAAGACTTACTTTGTAATTTTCTTCTTATCTGTTTCTATATCTTTGGACTGTGTAGAAACCACTGCATCACAATTAATTGTTTGAGCCACCATTGGCACTTTCATTTCTAATGTTAAACATATCTTTAATATATTCCATAGGAAAAAGGCAGAAATGGAGAAATGCTGGGGTCCCTCCTATATTATCTCTCACTCATCTGTCTCCCTACTGTCTCCCATTTTACTAAACCTTTGAAAACCAGGGGCAACAATGTTCCACACACACTAAAAACTCCTCTAACTGTTACTTCATAATAGCAAAACCCCTTTCTTTCACTACTTTCTTTAATATTTAAAACACAACCCCAACATTTGATCCATGGTGATAGAAAGTTTTGAAATTTCCATATCAGCCTGGCAAAACAAAATGACTAAAAAAGGTCAACAGAAAAAAAAAATCCCCTTGCCCTGTGTACTTGTGACTTGTGGAGCTCCAGTGAATGTAAGGGCAGTCTCAGTGGTGACCTTCCTTTCAGATCCTTATTCGCCCAATGTTGGGTGCCATTTGGTGGGGGCTAGTTGATGCCAGAATCAAGTATGAGCAGAGGTGTGAGATGAACTGGGCCAGTCAGGCAGTACAGGATTGATCTCCATTCATTGATTCTCTGAGCAAGATTTTTATAGAGCAAAGAGATAAAGAAGGTAACTATAGGTCATAATATTTCCATAACATGAGGCAGACCTTGAAGGCTATCATTTCCTTTCTTTATCTAGTGTTCCCCTACAGAATGAGCAAGAATTCAGGGTATCCTGTTCTTTTCATGTCACGAGGAGTGGTGGGCCAACATCCTCTTGGTCTGGGAGCAGCTGCAAGGAGCTGACCCCTTCTACCTGGCTAACTTAGGGTTGACCCTCAACAGGACCCCAAGTCGAGAGAAAGGGCAGAAGCCCAGGATCCCTTCTGGAGACCTTCCTCTAGGGCTGAACTGTCTGGTAATCATCTGGACCAAACTGGA